>VMBQ01001904.1:63890-156005 GCA_007657795.1 Dreissena rostriformis | reverse complement strand
ATATATACTTGCAAAACTCATCGTAAATATAAAAGATTAAAAGTTTAGTGCTGTGCATCAAATCCCCAGCAACATGTCACACCAAGATTTAAAAAAAAACACCCTTTTGCTACCAATGGTTATGTCTGGGTTTTTAATTGTTGGTGTCACGTGCATTTCGCGTGTGATGGCCTTATTTGCTTTTCGCATATATACAAACATGCGAATTTCGTTTGGTGCGTTTAGTTTTGGTGCAACAACGATGCTATACACCCACGGCGTCGGGCCATCAACACATTCAATTGACCAGTCGCCAAATAAGCGATCGCTCCGCCCACTAGTTTGGTTTACATAAATTACTCCGACAGTCTTTGTTTGTCGGACTATTGGTCAGCAATGAAAGAAATCTGATTAGTTGTTACGTGAGTTTGATTGAGAGCTGGCAGTGGTCAATTACATCTCGATCTTCAAAACGTTTGAGTTTCTTTTCTACTTTTTCTCTGACAATGAACTAGATCCGTATAGCTGCATGTGCAGTCGGGGTTATTGTTTCGCCGACATGGAATTTAAGTTGTGTGTCTTTGAATTTCCCAAGACCCTCGAATACTTATGTATATGTCTGTATTAAGCGTTTATAATTTGAATCACTGGATAGTTACTTTATTACAGACACAATTCCGACATTGGTTGCAAGTTCGCAAACAATTATAGTTTATTGTTTTGTCGCTTCATGGAAATTTGCTGTTGTGAATGTATCATTACTTTCTACATGAATACTGTATTCACCTTTTATGGCAATTGGTTGGCTCTGTCAAAATGCATATGCCTTTGTTGTTCAGGCTTTCAGTTTAGGTTTCGGGTTCATTGCTTGAACCATTCGAGAGCTGATGATTGTAAGCATACTTCCGGTGTCAACAAGGAACGTTGCTTTCATTCCAATTACTTTAAGTGCCACCCTCGGTAACTTAGAACTAGAGATTGTGTTCACTATTTTGAGTGCAAATGCTATCTTAAGGCCTGCGTCAGCGTCGGAACCACTTCCGGTTTCGTTTTAATGGATTTCGTGTTCTCTGAATTTAGAGCTTTTTGGTTTCCTGCACACAGCTTTGAAATGGTTTAATTGATGGCAATATCTACATTCCTTTCCTTTAGCAGGACACTGTGTTTCGTGAGGATATTGACCTCCGTAGTTTCTGCAAACATTGTTGGATATATGCTTATGGTCCTGACGTATGATTGTGGTTTTGCTCAACATACCTGCTTAGCGTACTACGATTCCGCGGCATAGATCTTAATTTGTGGACGTGGTATGGAGATTCTTGGTTCCCCTTGCCTTCGATTGTCTCTTCGCTATTTCCATAGTGCGAGCCATTGTAAGGACATCACACAACAGTTAATCGTCTTCGAGACAGTTAAACCTAAATTTCATACAGACTTGTTCCAGTTTACTTTTGATTTCACCACCTCTATCCAAAAATTCGCAATTATCGGCTTTTTGCCTTAATCTTGTAACAAATTAATCGATGGATTTGTTTTTTGACTGCGGAATGTTTCTAAATTCGTATCTTTCCAATTCTTTGTTTTTCTTGGGATTGACATACATTTATTTCGTCAATTGTTGTTTGGTGTCATCGTAATTTGATTCATCGTCTAAAAGATCTAACGTTCGATAGATGTCGTCGCCAGCGTAATGCAGAAGAAGGGCTTTTTCTTCGTTTCTTGCTGTCGATGTTTAATCCGTAGTATTTTGTCCATCGCACACCGAGAGAACTTTCCTCCCCATACACGTCAAATTTTAGAAACGGAGTGAATCTAGTAATTTTTTACACACGTTTATCCGATGTTACAATTGAGTCAAATTTATCCTTGTCGCCAATGTAATGTTGCTCTATTTATGATTATTTATGTATAAACCCATAGATGAATGGTTAATACACAAGACCCAACTTGGATGTGTTTTCTATACGTTTATTCATTACAGCTTACAGCAACTAACACCAATACAAGCATACACATGTATTTTATGATTCATAAAAGTTTTAATGTGGATCTTTTTGCGGATTAAATTTAGTGTTCGCTGACCTTAAGTAGTCGAGAGAGGCACAGCCAATCAATGACAGGATATTTTTCACATGATGGTTTTTAACCAAGCGGAGCACAGCTTCAGAATCATTGTATGAAAAATTCTGGAGGAGAGACACGTTTATTGTTTACTCGTAAATCTTTACGTTTTTAACAGTTATAAACAGTTTTTCGGCCATTGTTTTTAAACGAAAGTGTGGAACTCGGATAGCTGTGTTAAACGCCGCAAAACAGATACCTGAACTAGTAAGATGCTACAGTCAGATCATCCCAGTAAAGTGCCTACGGTGAGCTCTTCGTGGGTGATCACAATGCTCGATGTACGTTAAATGGTCAGGGATAATTATTGAAATAGGGCCTTGGGGAAAATACACTCACAATGCATTAATACCTACCTTTAAACGCACACGGAATATCCAACGCAGAAAATCACGTCCGCTCGGCTTGGCGGCTGGTAAGGAAGGGGCAAAGGTCAGACGAAGCGATCCCATCGTGCAGTGTTACCCCGGTTGCGCGCGCATCTCACAGACAGGAAACCCGGGAGTGTGTCATCCTGGTCGCCGGCACAACACCAGTAAGACACGTTTCTGGTACTGTAAAGGTTTGGGCTCCGGAGACGCAAGCAAGCACCTTTTCCGAGGACGGGGTTCATCTGTCTACAATCGGACAGAAGAAATTTAATGCAACAATCAAGGCGACCATAGTGTCTTAACGGAAGGAAAAAAATTGCTAAGTTATGTATATGTTATTGGTACTGTGTCTCTTCCAATGTTGAATAAGTTATTTTTTTATTATCAACATAAAAGTTAATTTCAAGACCAAAACAATGGTCTTGTTATTGTGGAGCCATTGTCAACCATTTAAATTTTAAAGTTGAAATATTCCTTCTAAGATTATTAGATAANTACGATTTACATTGGCTGCCAATCAAAGCTAGAATTAACTTTAAAATTCTCACTTACATGTTCAACTGTCATACAGGAAATGCGCCAACATATTTGATTGAACTGTTAACACCAAAAGTTCAACGACGTTCCACCAGATCATCAGAGTCCTGCATCGAGTGTTACACCGTGCCATTCAATAAACGCAAAATATTTAGTGACAGAAGTTTTAGCACAATTGGACCCAAACTGTGGAATAATCTACCATTGAGCCTGAAACAACTCTCCTCCATTGAATGTTTTAAAAGAAATCTGAAAACGCACCTTTTTAAAGACTATTTCTCATTGTTTTAACAAGTCAATGAACTGTAAAAAATGGTGAACATTTGTGATAGTAAACTAGAAGATTAATATTTATCTGTATCAATATTATTATTCTATATCTAAACTAGTTTTAAGATTTTGTGATATGACAACTTTAGTTTTTAGTTTGATATAATTCTTATTTTATTTTTATATTTTAAATGTGTTTACTTTATTTGTCATTTATACAGTTTTATTTATATAAATTATGTACAACGCCATTGAATATGTTTTAAATGTAGAAAAAGGCGTTTTAGCAAATAAACCAGTTTCAGTTTTTCAGTTTCAGTTTTTGAAAGAGGTCTACATACAAATTGAAAGTACCATCAAGAATCATGACACAGTCATAAAGAAGGATGTAATTTTTACCTAAATACCGTTCCATATATGTAAGGATAGTTTTATGACTATTGACCTTACATATAGCATAGCATGTCACACGACTATCTTTCCTTTGAGTTTATAATTCCTTAAGGACAAAGTCCACTCGTGGAAACCGCATGCTTTGCATTTGCCTTATTATACAGACAGGAGATATATTCATATTGAAGTGCCATATTTGTCAGGATAGGGTTTCCGATCGTCTGATACGTACATATTGTGCTGCTTTTCGATCCATAACTATATAATTACCCGCGTCTATTCTGGTTTTATCCTAAGGAGCATATTGATAACTAAAAACCGATTAGATTTATTCGAACTGGGAGTTCCATCTGAATTATATGAACACTCATTCGTCAATAATTGAGATGTCATCACATTTCCTTGGGGTCTCTTATTTGCTCTGTATGCACACTATAATGACTTAGTTTACGTGGAACCGAAACAATTACGTTTTTTGCCTCAAATACCATTGCTGAAGTAAGTGACGCTGGTGCTTTAACTACTGTGTTTACTGCTACAACTGCTACAAATTATTTGTAAAGAGCCATCGATTTACCCCTTTGATATAGTATTAAATCAAAAGAAACTCTGAAAAAGTCCTTATGTTTGTTTATTAAAGTAAAATCAACATAATGATCTAAATCACGATTCAAATAACAAAGTAAAAAAATGCTGCAATAAATATAGGCGTATCTATTAAACAGAGCGTATACCAATTCGAAGAAGAAAAAGTAAAAAAATAAAATGACTTTGGGACAGAATGCAAATAAATACACCCAACAAAAAACTTAGATATTGTTAAAATGTAATTGTTAAAAATTTAACAGGAATTATCATGAAATATTCTTAAAATGCGTACTTTTAATACACAATACAAAAGCCCCAATCCAAGAACGTGACATTAATACATATTTTATAAATAAAAATTAAAACACAAATCAATAAAATATGTACAAACATCATAGTATAAACTACTCACAAGTTAAAGGAGGGTAAGAAATATTTATTGTTTACTTGGCGACAAAATAGCTTACTTAATCCTTTTCGGAATTTGTGGTCCATGCAACCGTACAAAATTGGATTAACAATAGTATTTATAAAGTAAAGCCTAAGGAAAAACATGAACCACACCTTTTCGGTGTTACTTAACCGACGTAACAAACTCGTTGGATTCGCCACGAGACTTATAAACACGAGGTAGCAAGAGGTTGTCAACATAAATATTGTACTTAACATCAACATTATAAGCGTTTTCGTTCGTCTTGAGCGAAGCTTCAGTTTTATCACACGATTTCGCCTGACTTCCAAATCGTGTGACGTCATTGAGATTCTGACGATATCGCTGGAATGATGCTTCCTTTTACAGCAAGTTTGCAGTGAAAACAATTTACTGTTTCCGTTGTACGGCATATCATTGTCGAGTTCAGAAATGTCCGTCAAACTGTTCGGTGGATGACGGTTTATTACGCAACGTCTGTTGGCCAGCTGGAAAGCTGCATCGGCGTAATTGTTAGAACGACACATCGTTTAATTTGACCTCATGGTCTTAAGTGGGTGAATGTCCATTTTGATTTCCGTTTGGCTGACTATTCCCCTCATCAGAAATTGTTAACAGACGAATGGTGCCATTAAACTCGTTGTAGTTTATTATACATGCTTAAAGTGTCTTTCCGGTACACTCATTAAGCACAGTAGTTATCACAAGGACGAGCGCCATGGATCCAACCAAGCCACATTCTATGAAAAGAAATGGCTGGTTTCCAGAAGCAAAAATTTCCGACTTTTCGCAGATAGAAACGTAAACCGTGACGTTTCTGTACTCGTAGGCGTACGCCCCCAAAAGATCGCCGTCGGAGACGCAACGAGTATGGACATGGCTTCACAAGCTATACAAAGACGGGCTGCCACGTGTGTTGGAATCTGCCATGCCAGAGGTTGACATATTTTTCTGTTGCAGTCATAAGCGAGGATGAGCAAAAGGAGACCAGACGCCCAGACTGTGAATACATTAAAAAACGATTTTGCTTTGCACAAGCCGTCTGAATCGTACGTATACCAGTCAACATGCGACATTATTTCTCCCGGAAGTGTCGTCACGGAGCTGCTGAGATCGATGCATGCCATGCATAAAACAACGCATCGGAAGTTGCACACTTTGTACCAGCGATAATAGACGACTATAATCAGAATATTTCCGAAGATTCCACAAATAATCTCCACAAAAAGCAGACACGTTACCGGGGGGATCACCAGCTTTAAGTCCCTAGACAATTGTTCAGCGATGAGTGTAATATTAGTAATATTTGTGTCACTCTCCATTGAATTGTATTTGAGTTTTACACTAATTTGGTTTAAGTGTTAAGCTTGTTAAGCAGTTATAAACAAGTGAAATCAAAGTGTTATATATATTTAAATAAGGTATCACAATCTCGATTCTCATAACTACCTGAGTTAAAGTCAATTTTTATCAATTAAGAAATCAACAACATTCTCCTCACTTGAGATGGTCAATCCAATGCCTTATCAATTCGTGATAAAGTTAACAATATTGTTAAATACTAGTTTTCTTTCACTTATCAAAAATACTAGTTATTTTTAATACAACATGTTAAAATACAAACATATATCCAGTGATGATAACTATTTGTGTTCTTTCAGTTTATCCACTGTGAAGTCTTAAGTCTTCAATGTGCGTGTTGGAATGTATCCAAATTCACAACAACCCAACGCGATATTTTTTTATGTTTTACCACAGCACCGTGTGATTTTTGTAAACGATTCTGACAATTTAAACCGCACGCTGAAAACAAAACTCAAAAGTGCACGTGACCGCTGAACGTAATCTAACTGCCTCTCGAGAATACTCTTAGATATCTGATAATTGCCAAGACAGCTTCGCAGCAGCCACGGCTCTAACGCGCACATAGCTATTGGTCAAAATATCCGATGCTGTCGGTAAACGTTTGCATAGACACGTTGTTTTTAAACAAAAAATTATTTCTTATTTTACAATGAAATGTAATCGTATTTTGAACGTAACGTCCGAACACGTACGAAGATACTTACTTACTATATTTCAAAATATTATGTTACAATCTGTTCATTTTGTACGTATTATTTTAGACTAAAACAATGACAAGATTACTCGACTCGATCAATATAACCAATTAAATAAGCACGTTGTGTTTTCTTCATGTATTACTTAACATGGAGGTCAAGAAAAAAAGCCACACGTGCATAATATCTAACAACATATAATGTGATAACGATACGAATGCAATTTGTTATGAATATTTATTGTACAATTAAACAAGATTTAAATGGTCTCAATATCATAGTTAAAATGTCGAAACACAATTATTTTTTGTTTCTTTTTAATTCTTGTTCAAAATCATTACACATATATTCAGACCCATATTGTCCTTTCATACACTATTTCATTAAGCGAGTTCAGGAATTTGTTAGAAAGTGAGATTTCGGGATATAAATTACCAACACATTTTAAGAAATTAAATAAAACACGACAAGAAATATCCCCAACTGTCATATCAATTTTTGTTATGTGTTTAAACTACTCCGATCTCAAAGTTTTATGAAAATATGCTTATAAATGATTAAAATTGCTCATTAACCTGACGTCATCTGTAATTTACAGCGTCTTTTTACCGAAGTAGTTTCCGATTGGTCAGTCGAAGCAAATATTACACGTTCACTCTCAAAAGTTATCTTGCACAAGTTTAAGATTTGAATGCATGTAATTTGTGTATTGTACGGGAAACTTGGTCAATTATATGTGATAAACTTACATAACATTCTAACCACAGGTTATGTCTCATCATTGTCTCCAATCGTCGTGTTTTCGTGTGGAAAACTGAAAGGAGATTTCAATAAGATTTAAAAAAAAGAGATTTAGAAGCAGTGTCAAATAAAGCAAGGTATGAAGAAAGAGAACCAGAATCGCAGAAAAATAAGTATCTTCATTGTGTGTGCAATTGATTTACTAATGGTTATTGTGTTTTCTTTCCACGATGTGTTACATTGCTGCTTATGTTTGTGTCATTAAATATGATGAACACACATGCTATGCCGATAACATCATTTTAATAAAAATTACCATATTAGTTACACTGAAGACGTGGGATTATTTTAACAACATAGGGGAAAAATATATACTCTTCCTGAAGGGGAATGGGGCCGAATATCGGCCCCGAAATCGCCATAAAAAAACACTGAGAAAGAGAAACAGAATCGCAGAAAAGTCAGTTTCTTCATTGTGTGTGTAGTTGTTATACTAATTGTTTTTGTGTTTTCTTTCCACGATGTGTTATATTGCTGCTTATGTTTGTGTCATTAAATAGAATAAGCACACATGCTTTGCCGATAACATCATTTAACTATGAATTACCATATTAGTTACACTGAAGACTGATTCATGCACATATGTTTATTCCTTTTTTCAAATGTAATTCCCTAATAAAAGCTACACATTAATATTTTAATAAATTCACATAAACATCTTTTTATAACTTCATAATTGAACAAGTTATTAGATCTACTACACAGTATTAATTAAAAGGACATGTACACGTTTATTGCGCAACAAATCTTCAGAACCTTTGACCTTGTTATTGATGGATATAAGATGCTTTTAATATAAACTACATTTCAACCTCAAAGGTTTCAATATGGTTTGGATTACATGGTATGGATTGTCTTTAAATGTGCCAAAGCCGATGAGTTTCCTTATAATTGACTGAATAATGCCCAATCAGAACACCCTCTCAAAACAAATGTTCACACCACAATCCGACTTATGTGAAAGCAGTGGCCAATGAGCCGGATTGTTGATTTAGTTGAATCGACAATGTCGTGCACTGCTGTCTGAGGTCGGGTTTTTTCGGTCGAACTTATCGTGTTCTTTTGTCGGAGTTAAGTCTGTTGAATTAATAATGTCGTGTACTTTGATGGAGTCTGAATTAGTTAAATAGACAATATCTTGTCCTTTTACGTGTGTGTGTTTGTTTAATCGACACAATTGTTTGCTTGTGTCAGGGTCGGGTTTGTTGAATGGACACCATCGTGCACTCTTATCTGGATTGATGTTGTTGAATCTACGTTTGTCTTGTTCGTGATTTTTGTATTGTCATATTTCTTTTTGTTGAATCGACACCATAGTCTAATTAAGTTGTGGTCAGATTTGTTTAATCGAAAATGTAATGTAATTTTGTTCAAGGTCGGATGTTTTTAACTGAAATTTAGACGTTATTATTGTACACAAAGGTCAAGAAATGTGCCGCGTAAAACATTCAGTATACACGGGTGAAAACAAAGTGAATGAATGAAATTCAAAACGGATGTTGATAGATATGTTTCAAAACACATATCACAGTTTATGATTCATGAATAATGAACACAGATCAGTTGCGACAACTCAAACTATACATCATTATTAGTCTATATAATTGACAATTAAAAACCTCAGAACTCGCAGAAAATCAAAGTACAATCCATTCTTGGAATAAGGCCAAAATTTTATGAAATGCACTTATAATACTTCCAAATGTAAGGATGATGAGTCCTGTATGTGCATGGACAAGCCACAACACCATCACCAGTTTCTTTAACGACAGGTTCCACACCATAACCATTATTCTTTGGAATGAAAATAAGTGTTAAGTCTTTATCGATGATATTTACAAGAATCTGACAATGTTCACATGCTAACGTTTATTTTACCCGTTGTTGGAGAGCAAAAACACATATATTGCACATCAAAATACTTTTACCAGTATAGTTATAGACAGAAACAACAGGATCGGCGAACATACATAACAAATACACATACACAAATCCCGACCATACATAAAAGTGAATCACAAACAAATTCAAAAAGATTTAAGAGAATTAAACAAAACATATGATTGTGTCGCTATACAAAGAGTTTATGAGCATATTTCTAAAGATCTTCTTGATTTTTGGCGACGCGCAATCATGTTTATTATGAGCAGGAAACTAGTTGTATAATCCTTACAATAAGAGTCGAAAAAGAGTCTAATATAACTAGGAAATCGGCTGAGATATACTCTGATTTACATGTTGGTCCTGTTACGTAAATATGTTCATACGTGATACTGCAATATAGATGTTTAGAAAAATATTATTCGTGTTTAACATCATTATGGTAGCGAACTTGGATTACACAGAGCTTTCAATTAACGATTCCCACAATGCACGCCGTTCAGTCTCCGTTCCAACACAAAAAGAAATAAGGGATTCACGTGTGCCAATTACCCATTATCATAAATATAACACTCTACAAATGTTATGCTGACCCCGGAATCGTACAGACACACTTTAATACTAGGAATGCAAAGTTGATACGATTTTTGATGTCTACGCTATTAATTTCTGTCAATATTTGCCACATCACAACCTTTCATAATGAACACATGATGAAATTATGAAAGCAAACTCTTAAAAGGCAAAATAGAAATCCATTATAGATGATACTTGAGCAATACAGTTGCCTTTAAGCATATATTCTAAACAGGATTAACGTTATTTCTTATTTCTATGCAGCGCAACGCATCAGTTCCTTGCGGTTCTATTTGTTATTTAACACAGGCGGTTTAAAAATATCAAACGACTTCGATTGACAACATACTTTGAAAGTGAACAGTAAATAGTTCGTGTTTTGCAGATTGTTTTCACATGAAGCCGAATCCCCAGAGTAACGAGAGAATTTGCTGAAATGTACTTGTTTTTAATATACGCAAGCAATTGGTACTTGCACGAAAACAACAGTAAACAATAAACAAGGTTATTGTAATATTAAGTAGTTTTTAGAAGCACACTGATGCACTGATGCACTAACCGACTGATCGTTGATCAATGATCCGGTAGGTGACTGCTGTATTGTCTGTGATAAAGCTCTTATATTATGTCGTACTCCGACGGCTCAATAGCATTTTCATTAATGTTAACAAATATCATGTTTCCTCTATCAAAATCACATTTGTTCCTAGAAGGATTCAGCTTCATATTTTGAGAGTTAATTGACGTTTCAGAGCCGTCAGCAAACAACACACACACAATACACTGTTGTCCCTTTATACATTTGACAGTTCGATCACATATCTACTTTAATAAGATGGATACCAATACGGCCTATGTGTTATCCAGACTTAATCAACTTTACAAAGAGAAGTTTTAAAACAACATGACATTTCACTTATCAATAGGAAGTCTATAGTGTCATTGTAATTTCTGCTTTGCAAGAACTCGAAATACAATGGTTACACACTTGTTTGAATACTACTCAAAATCACAATATGTTAATTTTGTGAAAACATGTAGTATGAAGGCCAATGAACTGCACATGTGGCACGTGCATTCATATTGATTGCCATCACTGCAAGATCGTTGCAATACATTTCAGAGCACTCGTAAAATTGTGAATATGCTAAATTGCATGTACAGTTATAACGAGAGCAATGCTTTTTTTTATCTAGATCAATTAAGTACTAATTGTGCCAATATTTAGTCAAAGTTAAATACGGGCTTTCTTAATAATTCAATGTGCAGATATAAACTTACAAAAGGATTGAAATTATTGCTTGGTATCTCGTGCAAAAACCTTGTATTTGAACTGCATAATCACAACCAATTTCAAACGAAAGAAATAAAGAGAAGATTCGAAGATAATTGAAGAAGCAGAACTATGATTCTAGTTCTTTTACGGCATTTAACATGATTGGTAAAGCTTTATACAATACATTGTGAAAATGAGCTAACTCCACAAAACGGTCATCATAGGGCATACATATATATATATAACATTAGACTGTAAATATACATTCAACTGCGTTGTGATTAAACAATTAATGACAGCATATTATGCAATGTAAATTAGCTTTTTTTTCATGCATTTCAATGCATATTCTTATTGTGTTTTGGATTGTATCTTAGACATGATTACAACGAATCTAGCTTATTTTATTATTAAATATATATTGTTTTAAATTTATGTGTATTTATACATAGCTTTATGAGATCATTTTGTCGCTCAAATATGGTGAGGTTTTTCTAAAACATTTTCTTTTTGATAAACATTTTCAGCAAGATATAATACTGTACATTTAATCACCAACTTCTATACATTTATAGAATAATTTAATCATTTTTACCTATTTAGTAATAAACAAAGTACAGTTGCAAAAACGTCCATATATAGGCCTGTTTTGGAAACCTAAAATGCCATGCATTTACGATCATAATAAAACAATTTTTATTTAAATGGTACTTCAACTAACTTTTGTAATAATTCAAGGAAAAATCGTATGCAAACTCAGAAGCACACATGTTTTTAAAGTTATGATAATGCGCCTATTGTTTAATGTCATTTTGATTTGCAACACAGTTTGACTGATTGAAAGCAGGAATCAAAGATTAGCGCATGTTCATGTTTCAATGTCTTCGTTTTCCCACCACTCTCACCACCACCACCACCACCATCACCACCTCTACCACCACCACCACTATCACCCCAAACCAACCACCACCACCATACTAATGCTAATACAAATACTAATACTTATACTATTAACTCTAATATATGTCCATATAATGGTTTCAAAATGATGTCAATTTATTCTAGAATTTCTTGTTTCATCTGATGTGAGTAATTGCATTCATATCTTCTTATGAAATCTATTACCATGTATTCGTAAATGATTGTAATTCGGTAATAGCAATAGTATTAACAACGATTGAACATTTTATCTTTGATATATATACGTCAAACGTGCGGAAAAAAAATTACGTGTAATAAGTTTAAATAAAATATCAGCTCTAACTAAATGTTTTGTTTTGTTTCTTAAACTAATAAGTATGCAGTCTAGGAATAATGATATGAGATGTTAATTTGTCCTTCACAAACAAATACCGGTATTAATAGCTATACATTCTGTACATGACTATTTGTTCACGGAGTATCATGGTGTTATCAGAAAAAAACAAAAATAAAACAAAAACAAGTTGTCAAGTCATCTTCTTAGAAAACACAAAACTCCGAATTCAAACAACACAATACACACTTGTTATAAAAGGTCTATGTAATAGGCATTTTTTCGATAAATTGTATGTTAACGATCACATTGGATAAGGAAAAACATAAATAACACTTTGCTTGTCTAATAAAAGACATGTACCGGTTAAATGGCCCGAGAGCCCTATTTTACTGTACCTTTCAGTATGTTTTAAACGCATGTATAATGCAATTATTTTATTTCCAAAACTTACTAAGAAAAATATTACAAAGATTGTAATATAACGATAATTAACTTTATTTTTACTTGCTTTCTTTTTGATCAAGTACACACATTTCGGGTTTAAAAATGTCAACATTTCGTTTTCATAAATACATTTCTAACTGGAATTGCCCGGATCATACAGACTTCAAAAAACAAACTATTGTTTATGTCGAATGAAAAACGTGCAGTTGATAAATTTCAAGTAACAATGATAAACACTATAAAAGATATTAGGATGCTCTAGTTGTTCAATACGTGTGTACTGGTTTTAAAGCAATTGTCATGGGTGTTGCGTGATCAGCACAGTCATGTTTTTTGACAAAAAGTGTTGCATTTGGGACATATTTTTGAAGAGAATGGATCCTTTAGAACTTTAACTTTGTGTTATTGTTTCAGTATAATTTTTCTTTCAACGTTCCGGAGAAAAAAAGAAAATAATGGATATTAATGCTACGATAAGAACGAGTAAATTTAACACGTGTTTCCACTTGCTATAATTATACTACCATAAGTGTTATTTAGAACCATATCCTTGAAGTTTCCTTTTTGAATCCGACATTGTCTGTAACAACTTGTTATAAAAATAATTATTTGACGTGATACAAGTTGTGTCTCAGGGAGCTGCAATAAATAATTCAGTGATAACCGTTCTAAGTTTTTGCAATGCCATTGGAATGGGAACCTCAGATTTAAGCGTTACATGTGATTTAATTCACAACGTTCAATGGGAGGTATAACGAGGTTGATGCTTTATTTTATAAAGTTCTTTAAATATGCAACGNGTTTTTCGCCAAAATAATTATTTTTGTGACTCCAAATTTTCGGACATACAGGTTTTTAAAATTATTTTTAAGTGTCCAAAAACTTAGAGTAATTACGGTATAATACACCATAATACGGTATAATACACCATTCGTCCTTGGGTAGTTAGGTGGATGGGTCCATTCATCCAGGAATGTTTCTGTTCATTACATTTTAATGCCAGGGCGGATTTCAAATGATTAATCCCATATTCAGATAATTTGTTATGTAAAAATCCCATAATCCTTGATGAAAGATGTAGGTCACTATTCAAGGTTAAAGGTCATTAAATTTGTGTTTCCCCTTGGTAACTTGCAGGGAAAATTTGTTATCACACACGACCAGGTAATGTGTTTCTTTGAAAGCCAATGTTCCTCCATCAGAGGTCAATGAATTACTGTTACTGCATATTTTATTATCCCCCCGCCAAAAGGCGGAGGTATATAGAATTGGCGTCCGTCTGTCATATCGTCTGTCTCAAAATTTTTAAATTGGCGGGGCATATCAATTCAATGAATTTGCTTGTTAATATATAAATTCATGTCTCTACTTAAAATGCATTTTGAAAAAATATTATAAACTTAACTATTTGTTCCTTTACACGAATACTACCACTGTAAGCAAGGCTTGTGGTCCATTTTCCTGATATGAAATTATACCGCTCCACCTGATTTTGAATGCCAAAATATTATGAACATGTAATAATTGAACTAGCTCAGAACAGTTTGAAACTATAAAGGTGTAAATGTTAAAGCTTCTCATAGAGATGCATAGTATTCTTCACTCACCAGAAAACATCATGTGGACTTATTTTTTTGACAAGGGGAACAACTTCTTTTGCAAGAAGCCAGATTGCAAAAGAATAGTCCTTTAGTTACTATTAAACACGAAACCTTCTTGCATGCATGCATATACTTAAACGTATATATATTTTGTGGAGATTATATAATAGGTATTCTTCCCAAAAACGGTGAAAGGACATACAATAAATTGATAGCATTTTTTGTCTGTACATCCTGCTTCTTTTACAGAGGATAACACAAAAAGTGTTTAATGGATTCAATCAAAACTACATAAAAACCTGTATTTTACATTAAGAAATATGTGTATGTGTTAATAAGGTAACAACCTAAGGCACTGTTTGGAATATGCAGCTATGAAGGCCTAATAGTGAGATCGAAACGTTTCCAACTATAATATAATGTATTTTGTGCCGACTGGCGCAAATGTCTTAAAAAAATTTAATGAATATAACATAATTATGTACCAAATATATGTGTGATGCAGAACATTAACGCCAGTTACAATATAACAGTAAATGTTCAGAGAAGGAAGAAAAACAAGCATTTATCAAATCAGACAAACAAATATAAGCCTATACTATTTGGAGGCAAGATGTTTCATAAGTGTCGGCAAATGATTCCATTGCTTGAATGCTGTCATTTGTATAAAATATCATTACACTACCCACAATATCCCCACACACATAAGTCTGGCATGCATTCTAACGAATTATGCCAGTTTAAAATAAATAAAGAATAATTCCAGTACCTTACTTAGGAACAGTGTGACATCCCGGAAAGTTATTGAGGACAAAAGGGATCCGCATTTTAGTATAAAAATGTAGTAATTACGAAACAAGATATTTGTGTACACCTGAAATGGGAAAATCGATTTGTTGTTGATGATGTTGTATTAGCCGATCTATCGTTTGAAGGTTTTTATTCCAGAATAGCTACATAAATTGTCCTTATCACAAGTGTTTATTAAAGTGTTTGCAAAAAATGACGAAATTATGTTTTATTGCAATTGCATTTCTTGCGCATTTGGCTGTCACTGAAGCGGATGTCTGCACAGCTGTAAGTAGCCTTTTTTTCCGGTTACCGTGTATCGAGCGGTTAAGGAAACGAGTAACAGAATTTCTGTATTAATGCAAACCATGTAACAATAAAAGACTAACCTTCTAATATTTTTTTATTCCTGTTAAATTGTTTATTTACAACGTGTTTAACCACGCAAAGCCGATAGTTCCATACACACCCGCAATAACATTCACTACATGTGTGGTCATCTTCAACACTTGTATCGAGAGGTCAGACCAGAAAAGAAGAGGACATGATTGAAATAAACATAAGACCAACGAAACCCAAAAAATTTGATTCACTGAACTATTAAAAGATTGTTATAATAAACGTCCAATAATTTATTGGAACTTGTGGGTGTATTCCCACTGAACACAAGTTTTTTGCCTTAAGCTATGTGCACACACAGCTCTTATGCTAGAATCTACCATGATTTCATGCACAATTTTTGAAAAATCAAGTTTAAGTTAAAAAAAAAGAAAGTGTTGTGTTATCACAACAGTAGTCACTGTAGTGCAGTTGTCTACTTCACTTCGCAATTTATGTGGACATTGAATGAAGGGGACCAATAAAATGCAAGGAATATAGATAATATTGGTTGTATAAGTATTTATTTTCAAGCGTAGTAATGCAGTGCTCCAGCTAGGCCTAAATTGAAGGGCGCCCCGTCCTGCCCTCCCGAACCTCCGCCCTGCCCTTCCTAGGGCCCCCTGCCCTTAAAAAAAAAAAATATGATGATTAATAAATCTCTTTTTAAAATACATTGTAATTAATTTATTCCTCATTGTAGACATTTTATTTGAATTGTTTTATTATAATGGGAATAATATATTCTAACAATTATTAATAACATATAAATTAACATGTAAGAGGAAGCATTCCAGAAACGCCAGCGCGCTCGAAAGTGCCCTTTTGACAAAATACTGCGTGTCCAAAGTGCCCTTTTGACAAAAAAGCCCCCCTGCCTTTTTGAAATCCTAGCTGGAGCACTGGTAATGTAATTGAAACAAAATACTTGGAGGGCATGCGTGTGACGTCATCACGAAAGCCTCTTTCTTATATATATATATATAGATATATATATAATGAAACAAAAAGATCACACAAAATATCAAACCATCTTGGTATTCACTTTATATTTGGAGAGAAAGCATATCTTGGTTGGGGTTGCTTTAAAAAAAAACATGATATTTGGGAAGATGCTCATCTTTTAATTTGTTGGCCATGCCTGATTGTGTACGTATTTTTGTATCAGGATGACTATGAGTACCAGTACACGCAGTGTGACCAGGAGGGTCACCGGTGGAGGGTGTCGGTACCCAGTAAAGACTGCACGCCAGGGACAGACCACTATGACATGCCTCGCAAGGGACTCGACTGTGGTATGTAACTCTCTGTAAACAAATGTGCCTCGCTCTGGAAAAATGGGGCTTAATGCATGTGCATAAAGTGTCTGTGGTTATTCATGGCAAATGTTCTTGACATTTATCGTAAATACGCGAATATAATACGCACTTTTTTACCTGCCGAATTTTTCTTCAAGTAGGGGGTGCTTATAATATACGAATGTAGAGCAGAACAAAATATTTCCTGTGAAACTTTCAACCATACGTGCCATAAATTTTCAGACCAAAACCGGGACATTGTGCTTAATTTTCCGGGACTTTTGCCGATTTTCTGGGACATGTATACATGTAGCGATATATGTAGACATATATGCATTTTTGGTACGCATTTTTTCGCGATATCCAATTAGTTAAATTACTTATGTAACTTACCTGGAAAAACAATATTTACATCCATATTAAGATCAATGCACAAAAAAATAATTATCTAAACAAGAAGAATAAATTAGAATTAACATCGTAAATTGCTAAGTCAGAAAGTCTTAAAACCTGGACTGCGTGTAACACCGGTGATGAATGCAGACGTTGTCATGGGTGCAGGGCTCGACATTAATTTTTGAAGCCACTTGTCCGGTCGGTCAAGTAGACCAAAATTTCACTTGTCCTGACCAAAAAGCAACTTGTCCTGACCATTACATCTTTTAATCAAAAAAATATTGTGTTGGTGGGGTTACCCGACCCTTCTGAAGATTTTGGTCCCGACCCTACTTTTTTTTCGTCTTGTATAAAATAAAAACGATCTTGGAAAAAAATAGTGCCGGAAAAAAAACGCGCATTTGCCACTTCCGCTTTCGTTCTCAATCATCTGATTTTACGACCGGAAATTATCCATTGCACACTATAATCAAGAGTAGAATCTCATAAATCTCCAATCGAGGATTTTGACAGACACGCTCCATTATCCGCAAAGAGTCGCTTTCGCACATTTTAATCCCTTATGTTGAAACATCGCTGTCTACACGATAGGTATGTAGAACCGCTAAGCGTGTTTTCACAACACCCAACACTTAATCCAGTTTCATCCGGATTTTCTGTTGCATCAGTACAATAACTGTTTCAATAATGACTTGTGTAAACGACCCTAACGATAAAGATACAGTGTGTATGATTTGCTATAAATTTTGAGGACATGTCAAATTCCAAATCATTCGCGATATCAGTATGTTAAATTTACCACAAAACATTTAACGGAAATTTAATACACGCACGCTTTCCATGCGTTTGACGTGGTGTTGTACATGTAGGGNATGAACCACGTTACATGAATACTGCCCTGATATGGAACACGTTACTTGAATACTGCCCTGATATGAAACACGTTACATGAATATTGTCTTGATATGGAACATGTTACATTAATACCGCCTTGATATAGAACATTTTACATGAATACTGTCTTGATATGGAGCACGTTACATGAATACTGTCTTAATATGAAACACGTTCCATGAATACTGTCTTGATATGGATCACGTTACATGAATACTGCCTTGATAAGCAAGATGTTACATGAATACTCCCTTGATATGGCACACGTTACATGAATACTGCATTTATATGGAATACGTTACATGAATACTGCCTTGATATGAAATACGTTACATGAATACTGTCTTGATATGGAACATGTTACATGAATAGTGTCTTGATATGAAACACGCTACATGAATACCGCCTTGATATGGAACATGTTACATGAATACTGTCTTGATCTGAAACACTTCACATAAAAACTGTCTTGATATGGAACACGTTACGTGAATACTGCCTTGATATGGAACATGTTACATGAATACTGTCTTGATATGGAACATGTTACATGAATACTGTCTTGATTTGAAACACGTGACATGAATACTGTCTTGATATGTTACACGTTACGTAAATACTGCCTTGATATGGAACACGTTACATTTAAACTGTCTTAAAAATATATTTTTTAGTTTTGCCCTTTTTTTTCTGCGTTTTGAAAGTTATAAATCCTAATGCTTTGCATTGACATTTTGATGACGGAGTCTTAGCTTTTATATTGTTTATGTTTAATGTTATAGTGTATGTTTGTCCCGGATGGTATAGGATATTAGTCAGCGGCCTTTAATAAAAAAAAGAAACTGGATTGTAACACGACTCCTGAAAATGTTTCAGGAGCTTCTTTATTCCAACATATTTGCCAGTAATCTCTTTATATACGAGATATATGTGTTTTCGAAAATGGTAGTTATAGAAAATTACATTCAATTAACCACGTAATGATTTCTTTCAGCTATTTTAGGCACATTTAATAGACACTTGTGAACTCTGTTTGCATCAATCAAACGCTAGCAGTGTTTTTCTTATTTCTATGATAAGCATTTTTTATGCGAGTGTTTTATGGAAAGCCATTATTCTAACATGCTCTCCAGAGCGTCACTGTACAAAAAAACTATTCATTGGGTGTTTATTTTGTCATTATATTTTTTTTATTCCATACCCACAATTCAGTTGGGTTAGGTTCTACACCTAAATACGTTTTAGCGTTATTCATGTTAGTGGTTGTGTTGTTCAGAATATTTAAAGTGCACCTGGTTGTATACAATTTAAACGGCACAGTGACCTACTGAATAGAAACATTGATTTATTATATTTTCCATGCTGTTTTAGTATTTGACATTGTCAGCATTCGCTGGAGGAATATTTAAAACGTTTCCAAGATGTCAACATAGTAAGATTTGCGCCGCGCTCAAGGCAAAATGGGCTTAATGCACGCACGTTGTGTCGTCCCGGGGACCGGCTTATATTTATCATGATTTAGGAATTGTCACTTGACAGCGACACTATCAAGTAATTCAAGCAGATGAAAGATCGCTATGCAATTTATTCTTTAACAACATTCTCTTGGCAGCTAACATAAATATATAATAACTAATTACAAGCCATCTCGTTTAATTAACTCATTGATGCGTTAATTGTGAAATATACGACATTTATTGAGTTCAATCTAAATGAATATATATTGCTTAAGTAGATAAACGTTAACATAAGCATTGATTTAAGTAAGATAAATGTTTGTTGTTTTTTAATATTCTTTACTTCTTTAGTGTTGTGCATGCGTT
Source organism: Dreissena rostriformis (assembly GCA_007657795.1). NCBI lineage: Eukaryota > Metazoa > Mollusca > Bivalvia > Myida > Dreissenidae > Dreissena > Dreissena rostriformis. The sequence continues at coordinate 135,841 of VMBQ01001904.1, read as the reverse complement.
TCCACAACATGCTGCATACATATATATCAAGAATACAATCATTCAACAATAAGTGAGCTACACGTATGATTGTATTTAACAAAAAACTCTTATAATTATTGAATTTACCAAACTTCGTTAGAAAAACGGTTCAACAGACCGGGGCTCAATTTTCATTGCTATTGCAATTCAGAAACACGAGTTTGTATCATCGTCCAACGAGGTTGGTATTGTGAGGTGTTTTCTAGAAATATTAATAACGATATTTCTTCTTTTTGCCGTTTGTGTGTTGAGTGCTCGTATGTCTTAAAAGTACTTGTATCGAAAACATGCCATGTGTTCGTATATTTGGCTTTCAACAAGGCATTCGTTGTTAAGAAAAATATATATAAAAAAAAGTATATAAAATAACACGCAAGAGTCATATTCATAAAATAATAACTGGCATTTGAACATGTGCAATATTACCTGAAAAATAACGGAAGCACACATGTTAACACTCTGATTCTCAATTGTGGCTTTGAGTTATTTGTTAACTGATAGATTTTCAAATAGGTTCGCTGAACTGGGTTAATGCGCATTTAACACAGGTTTTCAACTGTATGTAAACCTTTATTTGTCTTAGAAAAAATGAATTGGTTTGTACTTGTTTGCTGTTGAGATTGTATACAGAAACGGAGTATTATTTGGAAAACGGATTATTGCTAGTGCCTTTCAAAATATAACTACAGAATATGATAAACCAATACTTGCCTCGCCAAATGACAATATTGTTCATTCAAGTAACGATACATTGCTTGATACGAATGCAAAAAAAGACCTTGAACGTTTCATTATTGCTTTATAAACCGCAAACCAAAGAGAACAATCTCAGCAAGTTGTGATACGCACATAAATCATACAAGTGTATATACAACTCTTCTTATACATTTAATTCGTTGTGTCTTTTTTTCATATTTTGACTCAACAGCAATGAATGTCTGCAAAACACCAAACGCCAGTCTCAGAACTTCTTACAAATCATCGCGTTTTAATATGTATATATCTGGATTAAATAAACGTGACCCAGTGCTGAACACATGACTGAGACGTCCGGCGCATCTGGCCGCGCACTTAACAACTGTATTAGCAGATTGTATCATGGGCTTTGGAGGCAAAGCACTGGAGAGTTTATCTGTCATTCTGAGGTCGAAAATGAATAACAAACTAACCAACATAAATACCATAACAATCACAATTACTACTTACTATCTATGCATTTACATTGCTTAAATTCGTTTGTAAAATCATTTACATCCATCTTGTTATTGATGTACACGTGTCGTCTGGTCTTTACTCAAATATCGTAAGTTTGTAATTGTGTATTTTGCAGAAAACTGCATATATTCGTAGATGTTGTGTAAAAATAATAATTGGCTAAGAAACAAACATGCTTTAGGTCCCTAAAACAATTGAGCAGTTATGATTCCTGATTATGGATCTATTTACGAGTAATTAAGCAATTGTAACATCAAATAGCACAATCACAAGAACTATACGTAACAGTTGCTGTTAAAGAACCTATGTAAATAAATTAACAAAAACCTGTAAAAACATAAACGAAACGCTTACGAAATGTTTGTTTTAAAAGAATTAGCTGTTTATGTATTCAATTGCTTTGCAAATAACAGCACATATGGATAACTTTGGCCGCATCGGTTTTTATTGTTATTTTGTTCTATAGTGTTGTGAAATTAATGGGAAACTGCATAGAACAACAATTGATGTGTTTGTGAAATACTATGTCCCCTTTTGAGCGATTTTGACCCATATATTTTACCTTTGACCTTGAAGGATGACCTTGACCTTGACCTTTCACCACTCAAATTGTGCAGCTCCATGAGATACACATGCATGCCAAATATCATGTTGCTATCTTTAATATTGCAAAAGTTATGGCCAAACGTTAAAGTTTGTGCAAACCAACAAACACACGGACAGGGCAAAAACACTATGTCCCCCAGTATAGACTGGGGGACATAAAAATATGTTTACGACCAAAACCATAGCCACATTTTATCAATTGACATACTTCTCTAATAACTCCCGAAACGGGCTTTTGTGAAAGTATTGATTGACCTTTCTATGTACCTGCACCAGACTGAGCGTGTATAACGCAAATAACGACCCGTGTGTGTCAGTATAGTTTTATGATTATGTACCTTACAAATTGCTTAGCGTTCCACATGACTAGTTTTCCTTTTCGTTAATAATTCATTGAGGACAAAGTCCACTCGTACAAATGGTATGCGTTGCATTTGCCTTATTATACAGACAGGGAATATACCCATACGCACGTGCCATATGTGTCACAATAGGGTTGCCGATCGTCTAATACGTACCGATCGTGCTGCCTTTCGACCCATAATTCTATAATTACCCTCATTGTCTATTTTGGTTTCAATCTTAGGAGCAAAGTTATAATTAAAAACCGAGTATACTTCTTCGAATTGGGAATTCCATCTTATTTATATGAACACGCATTCGTTTATAATTGAGATTTCATTAATTCCCTTGGTGTTTGTTATTCTGTATTCATGTTATAAGGACTGATGTTACGTACAGCCGAAACAATTACGTTTATTGCCTCTGATGCCGGAGCTGAAGTAAGTGACGCTTGTGCTGTTACTACTGTATTTACTGCTACAACTGCTACACATTATTTGTAAAGAGCCGTCGATTTATCCAAATTGATATTTTATTAAATAAAAAGAAAATCTAAATAATTCCTACTGTTTGTTTATTTGAATAAAATCAACATAATGATCTTAACCACGATTAAAACAACAAAGTAAAATAATGCTGCAGTTAATATAACTATGACATAACTTTTAAACATAGCGTATACAAATTCAAAGAAGAGAAAGTAAAAAATAAAATAACTATAAGACAGTATGCAAATTAATTCACCCAACGATACTGTTAAAATGTATTGTTAAGAATGTAAAAGGAATATCATGAAATATTATTACAATGCGTACGTTTACTACACAATACAAAAGCCTAAATCCCAGCACGCGACAATCTTTAACATTTTATAAATTAAAATTAAAACATTAATCAATATAATATGTACAAACATCATAATAGAACTACTCACAAGTTAAAGGAGGGCAAGGAATATTTAAGTTTTTACTTGGCGACAAAACAGCTTACGTAATCCTTTTCTGAATCTATGGTCCATGCAACCGTACAAAATTGGATTAACAACAGTATTAATAAAATAAAGTCTAAGGAACAACATTAACCACACCTTTTCTGTGTTACTTAACTGACATTACACACTCGTGGGATTCGCCACGAGACTTATCAATACGAGGTAGCAAGAGGTCGTCAATATAAATATTTTACTTAACTTCAACATAATCGTTGTCTTGGGCGAAGCTTCAGTTTGATCATACATTTTCGCCACATATCCAACTCGTGTGACGTCATTGAGATTCTGACACCATCGCTCGAATGATGCTTCCGTTTAAAGCACGTTTGCAGTGAACGCAATGTACTGTTTTTGTTTCACGGCATCTCATTGTTGAGTTCAGACACAGTCGTCAGATTGCTAAGAGGATGACATCTGTGAACCATTTTATTACGCAACGTCTGTTGACCAGCGGGAAAGCTGCATCGGCGCAATTGTTTCAACGGCACATCGTCTACTTTTACTTCATGTTCATTACTGGGTAAATGTTCGTTTCCGCTTGGCTGACTATTCCCGTCCTCAGAAATTGTTAACAGACTAATAGTGCCATTATACTTGTTTTAATTTACTATACCTGCTACGAGTGTCCTTCCGGTACACATTTTCAGCACAGTAGTCATTAAGACGAGCGCCATGGGTCCAACCAAGCCAAATTCTATAAAAAGAAATGGTTGGTTTCCAGAAGCAAACATGTCCGACTTTTCGCAGATTGAAACATATACTGTGATGTTTTTGTACTCGTAGGCGAAAGACTGTTTTCCCCAAAAGATCGCCGCTGGAGACGCAAAGAGTATTGACATGGCTACGCAATCTATACAAAGACGGACGACCACGTGTGTTGGAATCTGCCATGACAGAGGTTGACATATTTTCCGGTTGCGTTCATAAGCGAAGATGAGCAAAAGAAGACCAGACGACCAGACTGTGAATACATTGAAAAACGATTTTGCTTTGCACAAGCCGTCTGAATCGTACGTAAACCAGTCCACATGCGACATTATTTCTCCCGGAAGTGCCGTCACGGAGCTGATGAGATAGATGCATGCCATGCATAAAACAAAGCATCAGAAGTTGCACTCTTTGTACCAGCGATAATAGACGACTATAATCAGAATATTTCCGAGAATCCATAACTAATCTCCAAACAAGAATCGTTGAAAACGATGGATGCTCCCCTTATGTTTATAACAAAGTATACAAGAGCACCTCATGCGGGTGCCAACGCTCGGCTGTGGGTGCAGTTTGGAATTAATAAATAAATGAAAAAATGGAAAAAGGACTTCTATCAAGTTATCGGAGCCAACTCGGTCATTCATGGAGTACATCAAGTGCCGTTCATGGAGGTCACAGTGACCTTGACCTTTGACCTAGTGACCAAAAAAAGGTGTGGCGTGTAGAAATGATCAAGGTGCATATACATATGGAGTTTTAAAGTTGTAGGCGGAAGCACTTTGATTTTAGAGCACTCAAAATGTGCAGCTGTATGAGATACACATGCATGCAAAATAGCAAGTTGTAATCTTAAACATTGGAAAAGTTATTGCCAATGTTAAAGTTTCCGATGTTTTTTTACCTTTCACCTTGAAGATCATTATTGTCCTTGACCTTTTCATCACTCAAAATGTGCAGGTCAATGAGAAACACATAAAAAAATACCTTTGATCTTGAAGGATGACCTTGACCTTACACCATTCAAAATGTGCAGCTGCATGAGATACACATGCATGCCAAATATCAAGTTGCTATCTCCAATATTGGAAAAGTTATGGCCAATGTTAAAGTTTCCGATGTTTTTTTACCTTTGACCTTGAAGGTCATAATTGAGCTTGACCTTTTCACTACTCAAAATGTGCAGGTAGATGAGATAAACATGAACAAAAAAAGAAATTGCCCTTTGACCGTGAAGGATGATCTTGACCTTTCACCACTAAAAATGTGCAGCTGCATGAGATACACATGCATGCCAAATATCAAGTGCTTTGTTCAATATTGCAAAAGTTATGGCCAAGTTAAAGTTTTGGGACGCCTTACATCGAAAGGACGAGCTGGCTATGACAATACCACGGGTTTTCTCCGAAAACAGCCGAGCTAATAAGAGATCAGTCAAATATTGAAGGCGCTATGAGAAACTGTTACCAAAGTGTGACCTTCAGAAAAAAATTTATTAGCCTCGGTGACATTGACCTTGACCCCAGTGACCTCAAACCTCATCAAAAGGTAGAGGTGCATGCAAGGTACCTACATGCCAAATATGTAAGAGATCGGTAAAGTATTGAAGGCGCTATGAGAAACTGTAACAAAAGTGCGACGGAAAATCTATTATTAGCCTCGGTGACCTTGACCTTGACCTTTTCTCCGAAAACAGCCGAGCTAATAAGAGATCAGTCAAATATTGAAGGCGCTATGAGCAACTATAACCAAAGTGTGACCTTGAGAAAATCTATTAATAGCCTCGGTGACCTTGACCTTGACCCCAGTGACCTTAAACCTCATCATAAAGTATTGGAGAAGCTATGAGAAACTGTAACAAAAGTGGGACGGAAAATCTATTATTAGCTTCGGTGACCTTGCCCCCAGTGACCGCAAACGTCATGAAAATGTAGAGGTCTATGCAAGGTACCTACATAACAAATATGTAAGAGATCGGTAAAGTATTGAAGGCGCCATGAGAAACTGTAAAACAGTGGGACGGAAAATCTATTATTAGCCTCAGTGACCTTGACCCCAGTGACCGCAAACGTCATGAAAATGTAGATGTCCATGCAAGGTCCCTACAGGTCAAATATGTAAGAGATCGGTAAAGTATTGAAGGCGCCATGAGAAACTGTAACAAAAGTGGGACGGAAGATGTATTATTAGCCTCGGTGACCTGGACCCCAGTGACCGCAAACGTCATGAAAAGGTAGAGGTCAATGCAAGGTACCTACATGCCAAATATGTACGAGATCAGTAAAGTATTGAAGGCGCCATGAGAAACTGTAACACACACACATATATATATGGGGAGCATACAAAAGCAGACAAGTTACCGGGAGGATCACCAGCTGCAAGTCCTTAGACAATTGTTTAGCGGTGAGTGTAATATTAGTAATAGTTGGTTCACTCTCCATTGAATTGTATTAGATTTTCACACTAATTTAAGTTTTAAGCTTTTCTCGCAGTAATAAACAAGTGAAATCAAAGTGTTATAATAGATGCATTGACCTCATATATTTTATTATATAAGGTATCACAATCTCGATTCTCGTAACTACCTGAGTTCAAGTCGATTTATATCAATTAGGAAATAAACCACATTCTCCTCACTGGAGATGGTCAGTCCAGTCCATTATCGCTTCGTGATGAAGTTAACGGTATTGTTAAATAAAAGATTTTTTCTACTTATCAAAAATACTCATTATTTTCAATACAACATTTTAAAATACAAACATATATCCAGTGACGATAATTATTTGTGTTATTTTAGTTTATCCACTGTGAAGTCTCAAGTCTTCAAGGTGCGTGTTAGAATGTATCCAAATTCACAACAACCCTACGCGATAGTATTTTGTTATGTTTAACCACAGCACCGTACGATGTTTGTAAACGATTCTGACAATTTAAACCGCACACCGAGAACAAAACTCACCCGGGTCCGTATTCACCAACCAATTCTTAGACTAAAGTCTAAGAATAAAGAATATTCTTTAAATTGGAATAGTCAAGAATTGCTTTAATTTGAGTCAAACTTGGCAATAACTGCCTTAATCTACATCATTATTCATGTAAAAGATTCTGTTCAGGATATTATCACCAGTGGTACGCTGTTTATATTCAAAGTATGGACGTATTTTTCTGGGTTATTAGTCCATTCTTTATACTTTAGTCTAAGAATAGGTTGGTGAATACAGGCCCAGTTCACGTGACCGCTGAACGTAAACTTACTGCCTCTCGAGAATTCTCTTAGATATCGGCTTATTGCTGAGACAGCTTCGCCACAGCCACGGCTCTAACGCGCACATAGCTATTGGTCGAAATGTCCGATGCTGTCGGTAATCGTTTGCTAATAAAACATTCAATATATTTAAAGCATCACGTATTCTAAATTACACTTGTAAAAACGTTATATGTATGTTAGAAATGTCATACGTATTTGGTTTTAGCTACAGCAACATCATGTGATCAATCTTTTTTCCGATAATTGTGTTAAACCATAATTTATTTCTTATTTTACAATTAAATTTCATCGTATTTTGAACACATATGTACGTAACGCCCAAATACGTACGATACCTTTTTACAATATTTCAAAATATAATTTTACAATCTGTACATTTTGTACGTATTATGTCAGACTAAAACATTGAAAAGGTTACCCAACTCGATCAATAAACCAAATAAATAAGCACGTCGCGTTTTCTTAATGTATAACTTTACAGAGAGGTCAAGACAAAAAGCCACACGTGCATAATATCTTTTCACAATAGAATGTGGTAACATACGAATGCAATTTGTTATGAATATTTATTGTACGATAAAACAAGAATGGTCTCAATATCATAGTAAAAATATCGAAACACAATCGTTTTTTGTTGCTTGTTTACTCTAGTTAATCAAAGCGCTGAATGCACTGAAGTTGTTCGCTATTGCATAATCTTAGACGCAAAGAAGCTCAGTTTTCAAAATTATTTTATAGCTTTCTATATCGCAAGTTTAAAAGGAACACAACCCATTCAAATTTATAAAGAGTGTGTCTTAAAGCACAGGTCGAGATGTATGTGCATTGTTTATCCTCATATTTATGTTACAGAGACAAAATGTGCGCATTGCACAGGCTAATCAGTGTGCACAGGCTTATATTATTTGACATGCATTAAGCCCCGTTTCCCCTGAAAGCAGCCAATATGTACAGATTTCAATGATAAACCTGCCAATGTGGTCGCACAAGCTGTAGAACACTATTGATTACATACACACTCGATAAACTGCTGAGTGATTTAAATGTAAACAGCGGGTTTAAAGAGAAGACCTGCAGTTTACCAGTGTACCAGAGGTGAATTATAAACAGGCAGATGCGGTGGTTATCGTTCCTAGCGTACTTAAGCAGCACGGTGGCTTGCAAAACTCCCTATACATCAGTTGCTCGCTAGCGTGTACAACTAAAAATCATAACAAATATATTCAGACCCATTTTGTCATTTCATACAATACTTCATTACACGAATTCAGCAATGTTGTTAGAAAGCGGGATTTCGGGAGATAGGTTACTAACAAATTTTAAGAAATTAAATAAAATATGGCATGCAATGTCACAAACTGTCAGATGTATTTTTTTTTTTAATGTGTTTAAACGACTCCGATCCTAACGTTTTACGAAAATATGCTTATAAATTTTAAACATTGTTCATTAATTGACGTCATCTGTAGTAGTAACCGAAGTATTTTGCGATTGGTCAGTCGAAAAAAATGTTACATGGTCAGTCTTAAAGGTTATTCTGCACACATTAGAGATTAGAATGCTAGTAATTTTTGTATTATACGGGAAACTTGGTCAATAATATGTGGTAAACTAACATAAAATACTAACCACAGGTTATATCTCATCATTGTCTCCAAACGTCGTGTTTACTTGTGGAAAACTAAAAGGAGATTTCCATAAGATTTAAAAAAAAGAGATAAGTAAGCAGTGTCAAATAAAGCAGAGTATGAAGAATACAGTGTGTGTTTTTTTTTCATCTATAGGAGAATGGTGGCGGGTACCGTCCAAAGGGAAAAACGCGTCGTTTTTTTAGGAAAATGTGAAAATTAAAAATTCACACTTTTATATGTTACGATATTTTTATATGAATACACATGAATGTATGTATGAATGCAATATTCACAGCTGAATGTCTCCATCCTTTTTCTTAAATATATCAATGATCTTTTCAACATCAGTTTCAGACAGTTCAGCCTTCATGCACAGTCTCAGTTTTCCTAGCCATATTGAGTCTTATTGGGATTTTTTACATCGATAAAATGGCAAATTTGAGAATTTTGTTTGTACAAAATTGACCAAAATGGGTTTTTTGTATCAACAAATATTGACAAATCAGGCCTTTTCCTGGCCATTTTTGGATTTTTTTTAAACTTCTGGAGGGGATTTTTTTAACAACATAGGGGAAAAATATATACTCTTCCTGGAGGGGAATGGGGCCGAATATCGGCCACGAAATTGCCATAAAAAACACTGAGAAAGAGAAACAGAATCGCAGAAAAGTCAGTTTCTTCATTGTTTGTGAAGTTGTTATACTAATTGTTTTTGTGATTTCTTTCCACGATGTGTTATATTGCTGCTTATGTTTGTGTCATTAAATAGAATAAACACACATGCTATGCCGATAACATCATTTTACTATGAATTACCATATTAGTTACACTGAAGACTGTATCATGCACATATGTTATTCCTTCTTTCTGATGTAATTCCCTAATAAAAGCTACACATTAATATTTTAATAAATTCACGTATATAGCTCTTTTTATAACTTCATAATTTAACAAGTTATTATTACACAGTATTAATTAAAATGACATTAATACGTTTATTGCGCAAAAAATCTTCAGGACCTTTGACCTTGTTATTGATGGATATACGATGCTTTTAATATAAAGAAAAATAATTAACCGCAAAGGTATCGATATGGTTTGGATTACATGGTATGGATTGTCTTTAAATGAGCCAAAGTCCGGTGAGTCTCCTTAACATTGACTGAATGTTTCCCTATCCCCCATCAGAATACACTCCCAAAACGAATGTACAAATCAGAATCCGACTTATGTGAAAGCAGTTATCAATGAGCCGGAGTGTTGATTTATTTAAATCGACAGTGTCGTGAACTTCTGTCGGTAGTCGGGTTTTTTTTGTCGAAATTATCGTGTTCTTTTGTAGGAGTTAAGTCTTTCGAATTATAAATGTCGAGTACTTTGACGAAGTCTGAGTTTGTTAAAAAAAGACAATATATTGTCCTTGTACGGATTGTGTGTTTGTTTAAACGACAAAATTGTTTACTTGTGTCGGTGTCGGGTTCCATGAATGGACTACGTCGTGCACTTTTATCTTGATTGAGGTTGTTGAATCTACGTTTGTCTTGTTCGTGTTTTTTAATTGACAATGTCGTAAACAATTGTCATGCCTAGGTTTGTTTAATCGACAATACAGTATTATTCTTTCTGAATCGAGTTGGTTGAATTGACGATGTCCTGTACTTTTGTCGGGGTCGGCTATTCGGGTGTGTTGAATCGACCATGTGTACATTGTCTTATTTGGTGTTTGTTGAATTGACACCATCGTCTACTTTAGTCGTGGTCAGGTTTGTTTAATCGAAAATATAATGTAATTTTGTTCAGGGTCAGATGTGTTTTATCGAAATTGTGACCTTATTGTTGTACACAAAGGTCAAGAAATGTGCCGTGTTAAACATTTAGTATACACGGGTGAAAACCAAGTGAATGAGTGCAATTCAAAAAAGATGTTGATAGATATGTTTTAAAACATATTTCACAGCTTATGATTCGTGAATAATGAACACAGATCAGTTGCGACCACTTATACTATACATCATTATTACAATTTACAAAATTAAAAACCACAAAACCCGCACAAACACATAGTACAAGCCATTCTTGGAATAAGGCCAAATGATTGTAAAATGCATATATAATACTTCCAGATGTTAGGATGATGAGTCCTGTATTTGCATGGACAAGCTGCAACACCATCACCAGTTTCTTTAACGACAAGTTGCACACCATAACCATGATCCTTTGGAATAAAAATTAGTGTTAAATCTTTATCGATGATATTTACAAGAATCTGACAATGTTCACATGTTGACGTTTATTTCACCCGTTTTTGGAGAGCGAAGACATATTTGCACATCATAATACTTTTACCAGTATAGTTATAGACAGAAACACCACGAACGGCGATAATACATTATTAATACACATAAACAAATCCCAACCATACATAATAGTGAATCACATACAAACTCAAGAAGATTAAAGAGAATTAATTAAAGAGAATTAAACAATACATATGCTCGTGTCGTTTTTACAAGGAGTTAATGAGCATATTTCTAGAGATCATTTTTATTTTTGGCGACGCGTTATCATGTTCATTATGAGCAGGAAACTAGTTGTATCATCTTACAATAAGCAATAAGAGTGAAAATATAGTGTCATATAACTAGAAAATCGGTTTAGATCCACTTTGATTAACATGTTGTTCCTGTGACGTAAATATGTTCATAAATAGTACTGCAATATAAATGTTTACAAAAATTATATTCGTGTTTAACATCATCATGGAAGTGAACTTAGATTACACAGAGCTTTCAATTTACGAATCCCACAAAGCACGCCGTTCAGTCTCCGTTCCAACACAAACAGATACTAAGGGATTCATGTGTGCCAATGACCCATTATCACCAATATAACACTTAGAAATGTAATGCTGACCCCGAAACCGTATAGACACACTTTAATATTAGGAATGCAAAGTTGATACTAAGCTATTTATTTTTTGCGATATTTGCCACATCACAACCTTTTATACCAAAAACATAATGAAATTATGAAAGCAAACTCTTTAAAGGTAAAAAAGAAATCCATTATTGATGATACTTGAGCAATACAGTTGCCTTTAAGCATATCTTCTAAACAAAAGTAACGTTAGTTCTTATTTCTGTGCAGCGCAGCGCACCAGCTCCTTCGTGGTTCTATTTGTTATTAAATAAAAAGCTGTTTCTAAAATATCAAGCGACTTCGATGGGAAGTAAACTTTTAAAGTAAACAGAAAATAGTTCGTGTTTTGAAGATTGTTTTTACATTGAGCCAATTCCCCAGAGTAACGAGGGAATTTGCTGAAATGTATTTGTTTTTAATAGACGCAAGCAATTGGTACTTGCACGACAACAACAGTTAACAATTAACAAGGTCATTGTTATGTTTAAGTTTTTGTTAGATGCACACAAACACACTGAAGCACTAACCGACTGATCATTCATCATTGATCCGGTAGGTGACTGCTGTATTGTCTGTGACAAAGCTCTTATTATTTCGTAATCTGACGGATCAATGATAGCATATTTCAGCAATGTTAAAACCTATCGTGTTTCCTCTATCAAAATCACATTTGTTCCGCTTCATATTTTGAGAGTTAATTGACGTTTCAGAGCCGTCAGCAAAAACCCACACAAAATTACACCGTCGTCCCTTTATTTCTTTGACAGTTCGATCATATATAAACTAAAACAAGATGGATACGAATACGGCCTATGTGGACTTTATCAACTTCCGATCGTTAAGCTATGCAAACTTATACAAAGAGAAGTTTTAAATGCCCACGACATTTCACTTATCATTAGGAAGTCTATAGTTTCATTGTAATTTCTGGTGTGCAAGAACTCGAAATACAATGGTTTTACACTAGTTGGAATACTAATCAAAATCTCCAATGTTAACTTTGTGAATACATGTAATATGAAGGCCAAAGAACTGCACATGAGGCACGTGCATTCATATTGCCATCACTGCAAGGGCGTTTAAAATACATTTCAGAGCATTCGTTAAATTGTGAATATACAAAAGTTCATGTATAGTTAGAACGAGAGCGACGACACTTTTTTTTATCTAGATTAATGAAGTACTTATTGTGGCAATATTTAGTCAAAGTTAAAAAAGGGCTTTCTTAACCATTCAAATTTGCAGATATTAACTCACAGATTTATTGAAATTATCGCTTTGTATTTCTTGCATAAACCTTGTATTTAAACTCCATACTCACAAGCGAGTTTAAACAAAATAAAGAGAAGATTTAAAAATAATTGAAGAAAAAAAATAACGATTCTAGTTCTTTTATGGCATTTAATATTATTGGTTCAGGTTTATACAATACATGGTGAAAAGGCGCTTACTCTACAAAACGGTCACCATAGTTAATAAATATAATATAAGACTGTAAATATTCATTCAACTGCGTTGCAATCGAATAATTAATGACAGGATATTGTTGAATTGTAAATTTACGTTTTCCATCCATTTCAATGCATATTTTTATTGTGTTTTGGATTGTATCTTAGACATAATTGCAACGTATTAACTTAATTTATTATTAAATATATATGGTTTTAAATGTATGTGAATTTATACATAGCTTTATGAGATCATTTTGTCGTTTAATTATGGTGAGTTTTTTTTTAACTTTTCTTTCTGATAAACATTTTGAGCAAGATATAAAACTGAATGTTTAATCATCAACTTCTATACATTTATAGAATAATTTAATCATTTTTACCTATTTAGTAATAAACAAAGTACAGTTGCTAAACCATCCATATATAGGCCTGTTTTGGAAACCTTAAATGACATGCATTTACAATCATGATGAAACAATGTTTCTTTAAATGGTTCTTCAACTAACTGTGGTAATAATTCAAGGAAAACAACTTATGCAAACTCAGAAGCACACATGTTTTTAAAGTTATGATAATGCGCCTATTATTTAATGTCATTTTGATTTGCAACACAGTTTGACTGATTGAAAGCAGGAATCAAAGATTAGCGCATGTTCATGTGTCGATGTCCTCCTTTTCCCACCACTCTCACCACCACCATCACCACCATCACCACCACTACCACCACCACCACTATCACCCCACCCCAACCACCACCACCATACCAATGCTTATACAAATACTAATACTCTTAATTCTAATATATGCCCATCTAATAGTTTCAAAATGATGTCAATTTATTATAGAATTTCTTGTTTAATCTGATGTGAGTAATTGCATTCATATCTTCTTATGAAATCAATTACCATGTAGACATAAATGATTGAAATTCGGTCATGGCAATAGTATTAACAATGATTGAACATTTTATCTTTGATATATATTCGTCAAACGTGCGGAAAACAAATTATGTGTATTAAGTTAAAATGAAATATCAGCTCTAACTAAATGTTTTGTTTTGTTTCTTAAACTTATAAGTATGCATTCTAGGAATACTGATATAAGATGTTGATTTGTCCTTCACAAAAATGCCGGTATTAATAGGCATACATTCTGTACATGACTATTTGTTCACGGAGTATCATGGTGTTATCGGAAAAAAAACAAGTAGTCAAATTAACTTAGAAAACACAAAACTCCGAATTCAAACAACACAATACACACTTGTTATAAAAGGTCTATGTATCAGGCATTTCCGATAAATTGTATGTTAACGATCACATTGGATAAGGAAAAACATAAATAACACTGTGCTTATCTAATAAAAGACATGAACCGGTTAAATGGCCATATTTTACTGTACCTTACAGTATGTTTTAAATGCATGTATAGTGCAATTATTTTATTTCCAAAACTTATTAAGAAAAATATTACAAAGATTGTAATATGACGATAATAAACTTCATTTTTACTTGCTTTCTTTTTGACCAAGTACACGCATTTCGGGTATATAAAATGTAAACATTTCGTTTTCATAAATACATTTCTAACTGGAATTTCCCGGAGCATACAAACTTTAAAAAAAATATGTTTGTGTCGAATGAAAAACGTTCAGTTGATCAATTTCAAGTAACAATGATAAACACTATACACGATATTAGGATGCTCTAGTTGTTTAATACGTGTATACTGGTATTAAAGCAATTGTCATGGGTGTTGCGTGATCAGCACAGTCATGTTTTTTGACAACAAGTGTTGCATTTGGGACATATGTTTGAAGAGAATGGATCCTTTAGAACTTCAAATTTGTGTAATTGTTTCAGTATATTTTTTCTTTCAACGTTCCGGAGAAAAAAAAAATAAAGGATATTAATGATACGATAAGAACGAGTAAATTTAACACGTGTTTCCACTTGCTATAATTATACTACCATAATTGTAATTTAGAACCATATCATTGAGGTTTCCTTTTTGAATCCGACATTGTCTGTAACTACTATAAAAAATAATTATTTGACGTGATACAAGTTGTGTCACAGGGAGCTGCAATAAATAATTCAGTGATAACCGTTCTAAGTATTTGCAATGCCATTGGAATGGGAACCTCAGATGTTAGCATTACATGTGATTTAATTCAAAACTTTCAATGGGAGGTGTTATGAAGTTACTGCTTTATTTTATAAATTTCTTTAAATATGCAACCTGTTACCTACACATTTTATGTGTTTTAAAATTATGTGTACAAATGTTTAACCTTGTTTTTTTTTAGCGTTTAAAATGTTTTATTTGAAATTGGTTTTATGTTTTTGGCGATATCGTTTTCTAGTATTGGTCAAGTAGAAACAAGAAGACAGTTTACCTGTTTATGAATCGCCACCACCAAGATTACAGTTTGGATAGTGCTTCCTATCTTGGCGCGATGTTGTTTAAGCAATATATTCCAAGTGTGTATATCGTTATTAACTTACACGAGCTCACGAATTTTGTTAACGATCGATCCGTTTGTGAGCGTACAACTATATTAAATATACGAGTTTAATAAATCATGGTATGAAATTTCCACTAGAGTCAGATCTATTTTACGATATGCCTTTGAATACGAATACAATTCTATAATATTTACGTAAACGTGTCTATAAAACCTTAAAGTGTTATATATTGACGTTACAACCTAATTGCAGCAAAATAACGCAACGCGATTGGTCAGTCAAACATAGCGTAGCCAGTGCAAATAGTGTTGTCATCTATATCACAAGTATTTAAGATAACACTGTTTGTAATGGTTATATTGCATAGAAAATATAGTGTATAATGTGATAAAACATATTTAGATTTTAAAATGTTTAGATACGGCGGTCATCTTGTGCATTCAAGCTAAACCATCTGATGCCGTTTATGTTAAGTCAAAAGGAAGTCAAGAGGATTGCCCAATAACTTAAGAAAAGATGGCAGGAATACGGATCTTTAAAATAAAGTATATTTGAACTGTAGTAGTCATCACGTTTGTGCGTTGGAGATGAACACTTTAAATACAGGCATAGAGGACAATCAGAGGAACATTTGAAACTATATGAAAATGTAGCAATATATTTACATCCTATGGGATGTTCAGTGAAATGTCCAGACAAACATAAACAATAATAAATGATCATTAACATGAACCAACATTCTAGAGAGTTGCTAAGGAGAAGTTGAACTATAACGTTCTTGAAGCTTAACACGACTTCCCAAACAGTATCAATAACACAGCTGAAACATGAAACAACAGGACGAAGGAACATAAAGAGCACACAAGAAGAATTTAAAAACAACTTAACGGAATAGTGTTGTTTTAACGTTAGCATATGACAGCTCATCAATATTTCACATTGTGACCATGAAAATCTAACAAACACTATAAATTGCGTTTACCTGGCAAAAAAAAAACGTTGTCAATTGAAACATTTATGTTTATAAAAAAAAACATGGCCGTGGGACGGGCAAATTTTAAAGGTGAAAGAATTATGAAGACTTTTCCCAGAAACAAAGTGTTTCATTGTACTATGTGGAACAATTCGGCGCTGAAAAACCGGTCAATAGAAACGACATCATGCAATACAGGGTATAATGAATTATCTTAAACCGGCGCGTGTTCGGTGCCAAAACGGGTTTGTATCTGAAATATATAGTTATCTATGGATCAGCGAATTTGAAGGCAAGTCTGACAACCGGAAACAATTTGGATGCAAGTGTAAGCCCTTGCTACAAGTAGGACCGCATTTGGCCTGTCTATGTAATCTGCTTGTGAGAAAACTTCCTGGAAATGTATGACTTGTTACATAACGTACGATTTTCAATCAATTTTCTAATTTGTTTTATTTATTTTGGAAATAACTTATACACAATATTGTATCACAATTCGTTCTGTTACTATCTCCTATGACATTCCTGACATTACAAATATAGGAATATTGAAATTCCAGACCCATGATCAGGAAAGAAATGTTTGCCCACATCAGCTAGTGAACTTAAGTCATCGATGGGATTATTCGTAATAAATATCCACGTGTCTGCTCTCAAATGGAGGAAACTATGCCATTTACAAAAACTGTTAGCTCAAATTATCAAGGCTCTTACCTCCTGAGCGTTTTATTGTCCCATTTAAAACCAATCGTTTATGATGACTTTCCCAGTTGGCTCTCGTCATTAACGACGTAACCAGTCGACGTAGGTATTTTCTAGCATGCGGAGTTGGTGACGACGAAAACATACGTTATGATCTAAAGTTTCATTTTAATAAATATCATATCGGTCATCGACGAACAAAACCCCCAACAACCATCGCAACCACGACGTTCACAACAACAGTGCCATGACTATATCGACACGAAAAGCCATTTACAACAACCATACCGATCAAAAAAATTACCATCACCACGCCACCCATCATCACAATCACAGCAATTAGTAACAACTATAGGCTGACCACCACTACAAATGTAAACGCCTTATTAATAATAAGCGCAACCATATTTATAAAAACGACCAGCGCCACAAGCAAATCCATCGATCAACTAACGGCGACATGTATATGCAGGTTTGAACATTTTTTTTTTCATTATAATATATGAGCCACATCATGCGAAAAGAAGTCTCATACTACCTGACAATATGCGGCAAGAGTAGCACCAGACAAGCATGCGCATCTACATGAACACATTATATGAATACTGTCTTGATAGTCTCGATATGGAACACGTTACATGAATATTGGCTTGATATGGAACACGTTACATGAATATTGTCTTGATATGGAACGCGTCACATGAATACTGTCCTGATATGGAGCACGTTACATGAATATGTCTCGATATGTTACGCGTTACTTGAATACTGTCTTGATATAGAACGCATAACATGAATACTGTCTTGCTGTCTTGATATGGAAACGTAACATGAATACTGTCTTGATATGGGCACGGTATATAAATACTGGTTTGATATTGAACACGTAACATGAATACTGGCTTGATATGGAACTCGTTACATGAATACTGTATTGATATGGAACAGGTTACATTAATACTGTCATGACATGGAACACGGAACACGTAACATGAATACTGTCTTCAAATGGCATACGTTACATAAATATTATCTTGATATGGAACGCGTTACCTGAATACTGCCTTGATATGGAACACGTTACGTGAATACTGCCTTGATATGGAACAGGTAACATAAATACTGTCCTTACATGGAACACGTAACATGAAAACTGTCTTAAAATGAAACACGTGACATGAATACTGTCTTGAAATTGAACACGTAACATGAATACTGTCTTGAAATGGAGCAAGTTTCATGAATACTCTCTTGACAATATATTTTAGTTTTGCACGGTTTGGCATGCCTTTCGATAGTCATAAATCCTAGTGCTTTGCATTGACATTTCAATGGCTTCATAGATGGAGATCATAGCTTTTATATGTTTATGTTTAATTTTATATCGTCCTGGATTGTATAGAGCATTAGCCAGTGACCTTAATTAAAAAGGTAATAGATGTTAACACGCATTGATCTCATGAACATGTTTCTGGAGCTTCGTTACTCATACATATTTGAAACTAACCCCTTTATGTTCGAGCCAGAATAGTAGTTATTGATAATCTCATCAAACAATCCACGTCATGATTTCTCATATCTGTTTCGGGACACTTGTGAGCCCTGTATGAATCAATTATGCGCTCGCAATGTTTCTTATAACTTATAATCGGTGTTCTTCCGGCCTGTGTTTTATGGATAGCAATTGTGCTAACATGCTTTAATCAGAGTACTAAAAGTACTGGTGGGGCGATTTTGCTCAGATTTTGTGGTCGTAAAAACACTATGAACATGTGTCATCGGGACAAAGTACGCACACCGAGTAAATAGTTTTATGAATTTACTCTTTTTTTTTTCTCATCAAAATGAACACACTGATTGATTTGATGTAGGACTAAATTACACAACAGCAATTAAGCTGTGTGAAAGTGACAACAACAACATGTATTTCATGTGAAAGGAAAAAGTTCAAAACTGGTATGAAAAGCACGGGCGAATTGTCAAATATAAACTTTGTAGCGCAGAGAACATTGAGATGTTTACTTTGACAGTAAATAATGCAGCGCGTGGTGATTAAATTTTGTCGCCAATATCGCGAGTTGATTTCTTAAAACGAAAGAACATAAATGTGCTGTATCGGTTAAGTGTAGATAGTTCAGTATTGAACCGATACTTCGTCGCTGTATACACCTTCCATGAGGACTGCGTGTAACTCGGGTGCTTATGCCTTAGTGAAAAGACGTTGCCATGGATTGAACGCGCGCTGTAAGCTGATGATGTCAAACTGTTACAACCCAAGGGTGTTTGTCGCACAACGAGTGTGTTAACACCGTGAAGGCGGGCAAAACTGGATTGAACTGGATTTATTGATGAGCATTTCAGAAGATGACATTTTTATTGTTCAATTGGTCACGTGATAATGTTTGTGCGCATTAATATTAATAACATGCGATCGAAGCTATTTTGTTTGCAAATGTAGAATCTTGATGCAAAGTGGTTAATTGCAGTAACGGACATTATTCTTCTGTATACGTATATTATGTTACCTATGGGGCGAATTGCAGAAGGCAATCGCCTCAAAAACGTCATTCACTCTGTGTCTCTTTTGTCATCATGAAAACTAATTTCTCATACACGCAGCGCAGGCGGGTTTGGTTCTGCACTTTAATTCGTTTTGCTTTTTTTAATGGTTTTCCAGAAGTTTAACGTGCATCTTCCTGTATCCAGTTTAAACAGCAAGTGACCTACTTAATAGAAATTATTGATTTACAACATTTTGTTATGCGTTTTTCAGTATGTGCCAGTGTCACCATTAGTTATTATTTAAAGCGTATCAACATGTCAACATAGTTTAATATGATCCGCGCTTTGGGAAAACCAGGCCAAATGAGATTGCGTAGTGTCGTCCAATGACGGCTCATATTCATAATAAAATGGGAATTCTCACGTGGCAGCGACAAAACCTGGTCATTCCAGCGATAAAAGATCTCTATGCAATTTATTGTTTAACAAAATATTTTAAAAAGATAACACATAATATACCAACGAGACTATTTAACGGGGATTTATGTCTTTTTTCGAGAACATTAGTATTGTTTTCACGTTAAGAACATATATTTCTATGCGACATATCCATAGAGCATAAAATTAGTTTGTTAAACGAATAAAATATTACCAAAGAACAGTCATAAGTCATCGAATGTGAATAATTAAAAACAAAGAGAAGCCCTCTCGTATGAATATTTCCGCGATGACGTAATGGTGTGATAGACTACATTAAGCGAGGTCAAACAAAATTTATATATGATAAAAATAGCTAAACATTGAGCATCGAAAATAGCAAATTTAATGTATGTTTGTACTTGTTTAAAAGTTCACTTTACTTTTCCTTTGTTGTGCATGCGTTCCAAAAATATATTGCATACATATATATCAAGGATAAAAATTTAAAAACAAATACATGAGCTGCACTTATGACTTATATTGCCTTAATCATCTCAGTATTATTGAATTCATAAAACATCGTTAAAAATACGGTTTAACAATGCCATTTGTAAGTACATGAGTGCTTGTATGTCTGCCAAGCAGTTTTCTCGAGAAATGCCAGGTGTTGGTCTTTTTGGCTTTCAAAAAGAAATGTGTTGTTAAGCAAATGAGATATTTACATATTAAATTATAACTCGCAAAGAGTCCAATTAAAAAAATAATTACAGCTGAACCAGTGAAATGACCGTGAACAATAACGGTAGCACACATGGCTACATTCTGTGTCTTAATTGTGGCGTTGTGTTATGCGTTACCAGATACATTTTCAAATATGTTCGCTGTACTTGGTTCATGATTTGTTTACACCGGTTATCAACTGTATGCAAATCTGTTTTCCTTGAAAAGGATAATTGCGAATTCCGTTAAAATGAATGAATAAAGACTGTCAAAGTTTCATTATTGCTACATTGACATCACGTCAAAGAGAAAACAGTTACAATTGTTTGAACAGTAGGACGATGATATGTTCAAATGTGTGCAAACTAACTGAATGGCATTTGGCGTGCGATTACGTTTTTTTTAATGGTCAGCTATTACTTGAATTTCAAGATAATCATATCCACGTGAATATCAGTAACACTGTCATACTTAATTTCAAAATTTCAATTTCATTTAAAATAAAACACAAATAAATCACCCTATAAAAGGCGTGAAATAAAATTCACTGCTTTTCTGTGTAACTTAGTTGGATATATTTATACACATATTGCACAGATACTCATAATATTTAACGTTCTCAACTTCGCGTAATTTACATTTTATATCACTTCATTTATCGAACGTTCTTATGATTTTACAATTTGTTTCTTGCATTAGTCAAATTCAACTTCAATGCAAATGGACGCGGCAATATTTTAAATATTCCAAAATGTCGCGCCGTGTATCAGAGATTGATCTATTCAATAAATCGTCTGCTGAACTAGTAGACAACTATATTAAATTAAAGTTATAAACATCACTCCCTTCAATTGGTCTCACTTGTTTCATAATTAATAAATAATAATTTCTATAATAAATACAGGTTCACTTGATTTGGTCTTAAAACAATTAAAATAGAAACCACAGCACCTTCCAGAATATTACACAACATTTGATAGTAATAAATGCCTCTGTGGTTCTAATATTTGTATGTTAAGATTGCTGAAGCCACGTTTTCCTCACATACTTTAGCCAGTCTCCCGATCTTGTATTACTAAATGTGCGGCTGGAAAATGTTCCGATCCCGTCGTTTGAGACACTGGCGAGCATTTGCAAGTGGAGATATTTGTTGTGTACTTAGTAAGTAATTCTCTTTTCTTCTATTTACGCAGTTTCGTCAAACTTTCACGAAGAAACAAACACTTTGTAAAACAATAAATAATTTAATAACTAATACAAATAGATCAGTAAAATTGTTCGTCAATTCTTAGATGCGACGATTTTTCGCTTATACGCATGACCAATGATGTTTGTGTTCAAGAACGTTTGTCGTTGGCATGTCCTTAGTGGAAACATTTTGTCATTTACATCTTGATTACAATGGAACTCATATCACCCTTTACGTTTCCAATGGCACACATAATGTTTCGGTAAGTTGCATTCTTAAATTGTTAAAATAAGTTCGTAACCCACCTAATGAGTTTTAATTTTTATTTTAATACAAATGAGTTCCTGAATAGTTTTTACAGTATGTTAAAAGGATGCGTTCGTTGATTTAACTTAACTTCATAAGATAACACGTGTTATTTGTTTATCTTATGACCATGATTAATGCTATTAATTAGTACTTATTTTAAAACTTAAATGGACGTGTTGCTGTATTGTCTACTACAAATAGTATTTCTCATGTATATTATATTAGTGTGTCCCTACTTGCATGCATAACTGCGTGTCATTTTTATCTTGCATTAAACCCTAATATTAAAAAATATGCCAAGGCCATGCAACTTGTTTTGTAAGATGAAACGACAAACGCAATTATTTACTTTTACATTTCATGATTTCTATGAGTTTTTATAATGTTTGCAAAATTTAATAACTTACGATATTCAGATGTGTCGTTACGTTGAAGCCCCACAGTGTACTTTTGTATTGCAGCAGACAGAATAACCAACGTAGAACATTCAGACTTATTTGATCAACATATCACACTTATATCAACTTATTTATAGTATATTGTATACTAGCATTCATTATGGACGCAAATAGCCACAAAAGCAATATATTGCAGGCGGAAAGTGGAAACGTCTCATTAAAGAGTTGTTACGTCTTATCCAAATGTGCAAGATCTGTACGTTTTAGGTAGACATGCGGAATATTTTGTTCAAGGCTACAGGAAATTATTCCTGCAGATTCAATGACTCGCAGTGTTTTGCTGTACACACATTTGTATTTGCCCAAACTGAGCTCCAAACATCATTTTCAACTGACTCCAAACAAAAAAAAACAACATGTTTGCAGCTTTGTTAAAGATGTTAGGTCAGGAAATTTTATTTGTTATTGTTTGGTTGTATGACACAGCACTACATATTTTTCAAATAGCCTTTGGAGGTAGTTCTTAGCCACATGATATACAGGATGAATGACATTTGAAAATGTACGAATTAGTTATTATTGTATCTAAACAATCAACCAGCAATATGACGTATTTGAAGAGTAGGAAAACAATATAATATCTCACATTTTCAATCACAGTATTGCATTTCCATATACAAATTGATCGTTTGTTATCCGTTACAACTCTATCAAATCTGCATTTAACCAACAGACTATCGAATCTGGATTTAATCAACAGACACATATTTTGAATCAATACTTCAAATATGTAAGGACAATATTAATTAATACGTGAATGAGTCTTGTCTGTAAAGGAATGCAATTATTAAACTTCTTAACTGCTATTGCAACACTGCAGAATCTATCTGTGTCATGATCAAATGTGAATTATTGTTGACGAATCAGGTGGTATTCCGACGGATTGTGGCATTGTACCAACAATTTCAATTTAAGCAAGGTTACAACATCTAAGTCTCGATATATCAATTAATATTAGAATTATCTAAAGTTAACATACGATTATAACAATATGACTGTATCATTTGTTCAAATCAGGTACAATGTAGATTGTTTTGTGGAACCCACATCATCTAACAAATAACATATTCATACTCATGTGCCATATGTGTCACGATAGGGTTGCCGATCGTCTCATACGTACAGATCGTGCTGATTTTCGATCCATAACTCTATTATTATCCGCACTGTCTGTTCTGGTTTCAGCCTTAGGAGCATAGTGATAATTAAAACCCGATTAGATTTCTTCGAACTAAGAGTCCCATCTGATTTATATTAACATTCATTCGTTTATAATTGAGATGTCATCGCATTTTCGTGGGGTCTCTTAGTTGCTCTGTATTCACGTTATAATGAACGATTTTACGTACAACCGAAACGGATACTTTTATTTCCCCTGATACCGTTTCTGAGGTAGATAATACTTCTGCTTTTACTACTGTTTAACTGCTACACATGCCACTACTGCTGCTGCTTATATTGCTACTGCTGTTACTGCTACTTATTTCAATGACGCCACTGCTGCTATGGCAACTGCTTGCTGTTAATACCACTGCTACTGCTACTGGTAAAATGCATTACGTACACAGCTTGTATGGCTATTGCTTATGATGCTTTACACAAAAATACAAAAACACATTCATTATCATCTGTTTGTAAAAGTTGAGGACGAATTTATTATGTTTGGAACGCCTACTATAAGACAAAGCTTATATGATTAAAACGCAGGGTAGAACGCGTACAATTTAATGTTTCAGCCAAATGAATCTTCCAAGATTTGAATGTATGTCATTTTAGACTTCCACAGTAAATTTCTTTACAATTATAAAGTAAACAAATGTTCAACGTGTGTATTGATAACGGCGTTGTATTTATTTCAGCTAACTATTATTGATATTGCAAAAGTTCAACTCATATTTTATATATTCTTAATATGTATTAAAGGGTCATATCGAAGGTATTTCAACAGAATTTAAACACATAACCATAGTGAATAATTACATAGTGTTATGAATATGCTTGTAAAGTAACAACTTTGTTTTGATTAATGGTAAAAGTAAATTATATGCGTTGTCATTTTTTCCGATACACGTCGCAAGAGGAGGTCGAACGGACGCTAACAAAAATCGCGCACTTTAACAAGCTTTTTTATAAAATCACCGCGCCGTAAGAAATATTGCGCATGCGCATATCAGTACTTCATTTACATTTTAATAAAAACGAATTAACAGATATTACTTTTTTCCCGTGTCCGCAAATTGTGTTCCAGTGACAACTTTAATAAAAATAATTATTCGTAAAGAACCGTCGAGTTACCCCTTTGAAATATTATTAAATTAAAAGAAACTCATAAACAAGTCCTTATGTTTGTGTATTTAAAAAGATCAACATAATGATCTAAATCACGATTGAAATAACAAAGTAAAAAAATGCTACCGACGTTACCATTAAATAGAGCGTATACCAAATTAAAGAAGAGAAAGTATAGAAAATATAACTATAACACNTGTTCAACGTGTGTATTGATAACGGCGTTGTATTTATTTCAGCTAACTATTATTGATATTGCAAAAGTTCAACTCATATTTTATATATTCTTAATATGTATTAAAGGGTCATATCGAAGGTATTTCAACAGAATTTAAACACATAACCATAGTGAATAATTACATAGTGTTATGAATATGCTTGTAAAGTAACAACTTTGTTTTGATTAATGGTAAAAGTAAATTATATGCGTTGTCATTTTTTCCGATACACGTCGCAAGAGGAGGTCGAACGGACGCTAACAAAAATCGCGCACTTTAACAAGCTTTTTTATAAAATCACCGCGCCGTAAGAAATATTGCGCATGCGCATATCAGTACTTCATTTACATTTTAATAAAAACGAATTAACAGATATTACTTTTTTCCCGTGTCCGCAAATTGTGTTCCAGTGACAACTTTAATAAAAATAATTATTCGTAAAGAACCGTCGAGTTACCCCTTTGAAATATTATTAAATTAAAAGAAACTCATAAACAAGTCCTTATGTTTGTGTATTTAAAAAGATCAACATAATGATCTAAATCACGATTGAAATAACAAAGTAAAAAAATGCTACCGACGTTACCATTAAATAGAGCGTATACCAAATTAAAGAAGAGAAAGTATAGAAAATATAACTATAACACATTATTTAAGTTAATACACCCAACGAAACACTATATGCTTAATTTACTTTAATTTACTTTAGCATTTACTTTTCAAAATAAAAAAACTCATATATCTTATATATCGTTAAAACTGTAAGAGGAATAAACATGAAATAATATTTTAAATGCTTACTTCTAATAACAAATACATTAGCCTCAATCTCAGCACATGACATTCTTTAACATTTAACAAATGAAAATTAAAAAAAAAAAATCTGTAAAAACATCATAAAAGAAACTAATCACAAGTTAAAGGAGGGCAAGTGAAATGTATGTTTTACTTGGCGACAAAATAGCTTACGTAATCCTTTTCGGAATCTATGGTCCATGCAGCCGTACAAAATTGGATTAACAACAGCATTTATAAAATAAAGTCTAAGGAAAAACATGAAGCACACCTTTTCTGTGTTACTCAACTGACGTAATACACTCGTGGGATTCGCAACGAGACTTATCAACACGAGGTAGCAAGAGGTTGTCAACATAAATATTGTACTTAACATCAACATTATAAGAGTCTTCGTTCGTCTTGAGCGAAGCTTCAGTTTGATCATACGTTTTCGCCAAACTTCCAACTCGTGTGACGTTATTGAGATACTGACGTCATCGCTGGAATGATGCTTCCTTTTAAAGAACGTTTGCAGTGAACGCAATGGGCTGTTTCCGTTGCACGGCATCTCATGGTCGAGTTCAGAGATACTTCTCAGATTGCTAAGAGGATAATCTCGGTGGACCATTTTATTACGCAACGTCTGTTGGCCGGCCGGAAAACTGCATCGGCGTAATTGTTTGAACGACAAATCGTCTACTTTGACCTCGTGTTTATTACTGGGTAAATTTCCATTTTGATTTCCGTTTGGCTGACTATTCCCGTCCTCAGAAAGTGGTAACAGACGAATGATGCCATTACATTCGCTGTAGTTTGTTATACCTGCTAAGAGCGTCTTTCCGGTGCACACATTAAGCACAGTAGTTATAATTAAGACGAGCGACATGGGTCCAACAAAGCCACATTCTATGAATAGAAATGGCTTGTTTCCACTCGCAAACATGTCCGACTTTTCGCAGACGGAAACATTTACCGTGACGTTTCTGTACTCGTAGGCGTGAGACTGTTTGCCCCAAAAGAGCGCTGTTGGAGACGCAAAGAGAACAGACATGGCTACACAAGCTATACAAATACGGGCTGCCACGTGTGTTGGAATCTGCCTAGACAGAGGTTGACATATTTTTCTGTTGCGGTCATAAGCGAGAATGAGCAAAAGGAGACCAGACGACCAGACTGTGAATACATTGAAAAACGATTTCGCTTTGCACAAGCCGTCTGAATCGAACGTATACCAGTCAACATGCGACATTATTTCTCCCGGAAGTGTCGTCACGGAGCTAATGAGATCGATGCATGCCATGCACAAAACAAAGCATCTGAAGTTGCACACTTTGTACAAGCGGTAATACACGACGATAATCAGAATATTTCCGAATATTCCACAAATAATCGCCACACATATCATACACGTTACTGGGAGGATCACCTGCTGTAAGTCCTTAGACAATTGTTCAGCTGTGAGTGTAATATAAGTAATATTTGTGTCACTCGCCATTGAATCGTATTAGAGATTTACACTATTTGTTTGTAATTTTAAGCTGTTATTGCAGATTTAAACAAATTGAATCTAAGCGTTATTATAGATGCTATTAGTCCAGTATTGACCTCATATATAGCGTTTCACAAACGAGATTATCGTTACCACCTTAGTTCAAGTCCATTTATTTTAATTAAGATATAAACCACTTTTGTTCACTTAATATAGTCAATCCGGTCCAATGTCGCTTTATGATCAAGTCAAACATGTTTTGAATATAAGTTTTTTTCCACTAATCAAAATTATGTTTATTACAAAATGCCGTTTTAAAATACAAACATATATCCAGTGTCAATAATTATTTATGTTATTTTAGTTTGTCCGCTGTTATGTCTCAATTCTTAAAAATATCCAAGTTCACAACAACCGCACGCGATATAAGTGTTTTCTGTTTAACCACAGCACCGTACGATGTTTGTAAACGATTCTGACAATAGAAACCGCACGCTGATCACAAAACTCACAAGTTCACATGACCGGTATACGTATACTGCCTGCCTCTCGAGAATTCTCTTAGATATCTGATAATTGCCGAGACCGGTTAATAGCAGCAACGCTTCTAACGCGCACATAGCTATTGTTCAAAATTACCGATGATGTCTGTAAAAGTTTCCCAATAAAGCATTCACTAGATTTAAAGCATCACGTATTCTCAATTATCTTTTCAAAACGTTAAACGGACGTTAGAAATGTCATAAGAGTTGATTTTTTTAGCTAGATTTAAATAACAATAACAACAACATGTGATTAATCTATTTCCGATAATTGTGTTAAAACAATAGCTTATTTCTTATTTTACAATTAAATGTCACTGTATTTTGAACACAGACGTACATAACGCTCCAAAACATACGAAGATACCTAATTACTATATTTCAAAATATTATGTTACAATCTGTTCACTGCGTACGTATTATTTTGGACTGAAACATTGACACGAGTATCCAACTCGATCAATAAACCAATTAAATAAGCACTTGGTGTTTTCTTCCTTTATTACTTTACATAGAGGTCAAGAAAAAGACACACGTGCATAATATCTAACCAAATATAATGTGGTTACATACGAATGCAATTTGTTATGAATATTTATTGTACCATTAAACAAATATTATATGGTCTATATATAATAGTCAAAATATCGAAAAAAAACATCGTTTAGCTTGTTCGGACTGCAAAGGCTAATTTGGGACGACACTTTACGCACATGCAACAAACCCACTTTTCACAGAGCGCGACTCATATAACACTTTAGAAAATATAATGCTGACATCAAAACTGTATTGAAGCACTCTAATATTAGGAATGAATCGTGTAAATATGTTAATATGTCAAAACCACAGTTATTGTACCTACCGGTGAATACAGAGGCTATATACAATTTCTTGAAATGGTTGACCTTGTGATTTTTACATTTTTACTTAAATGAGATCACAACCAAATGCAGTCTCAAACATATCTATAACATTCGAGTCAAAATATCCTGACAAAATAGCCTATGGAGTCTGTACGTTTTTACTTAAACACAGCGGATGAAGGGCATACATTTGTACAATTCTGAGAGATGATATATTAACATACATAGCCGATAAAATAAAGAAATGTGCATTTAATTCAAATGCAATTAAGTCTACAATGTGAAACCTAAGTCAAGCGTTCAATCTCTAATGAAACGCAATTTTACAGATTCATTTTATATAATTTAACAATTTTAAGCGTAGTAAAACAATAAACTTTACAAACCCCACTATGCATCGTTATGCGTATTATTAAGCGATAAGTGTTCATGTTAAAAGAACGTTCGTTAAAGAAGGCATAATTAGCGATACGAGATTAGCTCTTTCATAATCTGAAAATGAGACTTTGTCTAATGTATGCATGACGTAAGACCAGACAAAATCATTTTGGTAAGCATATTATGAACCGAATTTATAGAAGTTTTTATCCAATATTCACACTAACACTCTAGTAAATGAATAACAAGCATGTAAACCGATAATTGTGTGGTTAAATTAACCGTTTCTCTTTTTCTTAATACATTCGTATTTAAACCAATAAAGCCATGCTGAATAATATTTGGAACATACCATAATAAGGGTTAAATATAACAAAAACAAGACAATCTGACATCTTAACATATTAGTCATTTGAATCATTGTTTTTTAACCATGAAATTAAAATATAACACACATATTTGTTAGTGTTTGGTTATTGCTTGTAAACACCCATGAAAAATGAATAAAATAATTTATGCAAGTGTTCCAAACCATTGCATTATAATTAATGGCATTTTATTTACACAGGACCTGCAATCTAGACATTATTTAACTCTCAAATTCCAACGTGGATTTCATTTTACTGCTATTTCTGTAAAGTGATTAATTTAAGTTAGAATCGTAAGTCAGCCACTGAAAATACATTAACTATTTCAAGAATACTTATCGATTTCTCATTATCACACTTATTGTATGTGCCGTAATGGCCTCATGTTTATCCCTGGTCTCACAACAAGTATGTTAGGTAGGTGATTCAACAACAACAGAACAACAACAATAACCTTTATAAGCATATAAGCATAATACAATGCATTTTTCCATACAACAGAACGTTACGCAGTGTGTATAATTATGTCAATACATTGATTTAATAAGAGAAGTTTTCAAAAAGGCAGTAATGCAACAGTAATCAATATAATTATATCTTCACCTGTCATACGAGGAAAATGTGTTATTTAATTATACAAACATATTCAATTCTAACTGATTGTCTTTATTATTACGAATTTCAATGGCATTAAAAAATATTAAGCAAGGTTTATAATGTCTTTTT
Source organism: Dreissena rostriformis (assembly GCA_007657795.1). Lineage (NCBI taxonomy): Eukaryota > Metazoa > Mollusca > Bivalvia > Myida > Dreissenidae > Dreissena > Dreissena rostriformis. The sequence continues at coordinate 105,298 of VMBQ01001904.1, read as the reverse complement.
TATTTGCCGACTGCATTAGAATGTCAAATTTATTTAACTTTGGCCACCTTTGAAAATATGGTTCTAATTTCTCTATATAGAGGACAAAAGTGATTTTCTATAGCATGTCCGTTGCACAACTTACATTTTCTGTTTTCGCTAAGTATGTTATTATAACGACCTCTCTCGATTTCTAACGTATGTGAAAATAATCGAAATCATGTTAGTGATGTTTTGTATTTCTTATTTGTTATAAAATCAAGATATGGTTCTGAGTCAAATGTGTTTTTAAATCTACAATAGCTCATGAGTCTAGGGGAATTATTTATCTCACTATACCAGCTTTGTTTGAAGTTATGTAATAAACGTTGTTTAATTGTATTGTAGATGAATGTTTGATCTGTTTGAATTGCGATAGTTGTTTAATCCGCCCATATTTGCTTAACCCAAGCTCGTCAAGAGTGTTTTTTATGTGTGACGCCCAATTTCGATGGTTGTATGTGACGTTTTGTTGTGCATCATTGAATATCACAGAATATATTGTTTTTGTGGTACTGTTATCACTCGATCTAAGTATTTTAACCGATATCGGAATGTATGTAATTTGCGTGTTATTAATAGTGGGTATCGTCCTTATTCTCCATACATGCCGGCTCGATTTTTTGGATTCATTACCTCAGTATACAAATTAAACAAGAAGTACAAGAGTCAACAAAATTAAAAACATGGTCGAACATCTTGTGCAAATGTGTAGTTTTTACTGTCACTCATCGCAAACAAAAAAAAGCAGAGAAAGAAGTACTTTTTGTTGCTTTCTTTAAAGATTTAGCCATCCATTTATTGCAAACTTTGCCACAGAATACCCTTAAGTACCGAAATCATTATAAAGTTATGACAACAAATTCTCTTAAGGTTACAAAAAAATAAATTATCTGATAATACATTATAAGTAAAGCTGCTTTTAAATAGATTTTCTGTAAAGATTAACGTTATTTCTAATTTCTATGAAGCGGAGCGAAACAGCTCCTTTTGCGGTTTTATTAGTTATTAAACAAAGTCGGTTTGAATATATTAAGAGACTTCGATTGGCAATATAATTTTAAGTGAACAGTACATTGTTCATGTTTTGAAGATTGTTTTCACATTAAGCTAAATCCCCGAGTTGCAACGGAATTTGCTGAACATGCAAAATGTTTGATTTATAGACGCCTGCAGTTGGTACTTGCACGACAACAGCAGTACAAATTAACAAGGTCGTTGTAATTTTTCCGAAGTTGTTAGAAGCACACTGATGCACTGATGCTCTTACCGACTGATCGGTGACCATTTATCCGGTAAGTGACTGATGTATTGTCTGTGCCAAAGTTCCTGTTATGTCGTACTCTAAACGGCTCAATGATAACATGTTTGCACAACTTTTATCAATATCAATCCTGTTCCTAAAACAATTCAGCTTCATTTTTTGAGAACTAATCGGCAAAAACAAAACAAATAACACACCGTTTTATCTTTGACAGTTAGATCATATATGAACTAAAACAAGATGTATACGGCATATTTGATTTACAGACTTAGCAAGCTTGCGATCGTTAACCTATACAAACTTTGTAGCGTTATTCGATTGAAAAATGACGCTAACACATCGGCAAAGTTTTCATTGATGTTTATTTTGCCCCTGGAATTTTAGCACAAACAATTTCCAAATCTAGTAATTAATCTCATCAACAAAATACATGTGAGACCCTAAACGGGCCTCACCCGTGACAATTAAAATTGTGAAACTACATCCCTGCTTGTGTATTGCGTACTGACTTACTGATTTAATACAAACAGTGACTGGTTCAAGACCCATGATACCGACGGTAATATGTAATATCAGGACAAATCCAGCTTATAAAAGAAGTAGTGTACCGAATACATGACATTTTAGCCTTACATGGACAGCACATCGGGAAGTTTACTGGGTAAATAAACTAATAACTTGTAATAAGGCCGCACCATTAATGTCATGACCCCCATTAATAATTTTAATTTGATTTCCAACTAAAATTGACTGATTGAAAGCATGCATAACCAATAAGCGCCGATAATGGGGGGGGGGGGGCAACATTGAACATTATTAATGAGATCTACAAATAATGTTCGAGCATCGTCTTTTTTTATTTTTCGAGGAGCGCAAAACAAACGCAAGATATTTTGAAGTAAGGTCTTAAAAAATGTTGTCTTTGCAGTACACGAGACGTTCGAAGTACAAACACTATAACATTTTGTGAAAAATCAGGATAAAAATGACATTTGATTAAGCAAGTTTTTTTTTATATACTAGTATGCCAACGTTAATCGATTACACGTGTGACTTTGTTATTTGATTAAACATGCATTTTTGTTATAAAAATTAAGCGAACACAACGCGTTAAATTCACGCATTACTATTGTAAAAGCAATATGGTTGACTTTTTATGTAACTGTTGTTATAACAATAATATCGCAATGATTGTTCACGTTTATGTTCCAATGACGCACATTCATAAATTTGTTTAAACTGTTAATGTATATCTCCACCAAACAATTCCATCGACGTTTGCGATATATGCAAATTTACACATAAACATTGCATTTAAATAATGTTTGAATGTGTTATAAAAAAAAACAGAATGACTCCAATCATCTCAGTTTAAGCTTAAAAATTCAACAATTAAGATTAAATCAAACAAGGGCAATGTTATAGGATGTTTTATAATTCCAAAATATTGTAAACCCAGACATGCGATTTCATGATATAACAGAGCTCTTTTGAAAAGGGCCAATCAACTGACAAATGCACTTTACCGACTTGTTATTTGAGTAACATGACTATTGTGTTATGTCTGCGTTGCAGATTACACGTTTTTATACGCAAAAGAAGGAGACGATTCCTTCTATGTGTTAATTTTATTGTACAAGCTCTATCCATAATCGAGCAAACTATGATCTTGTTTGCAATTATATTACAAAATAACGTACAAAGTCAACAAGAATTTGACAGTGTGAAAAAGCTAACAATAGTCCAGGACGTTTCCTTAGACAAAAAATAATATAACCAGACAGGATATCATGTAGGAACATCATTAGTATAAGCTCCCGGGAATTCTTCACCACTTGTTTTGACAAAAACTATTATGTCAGCCCGGTTTTGCTTAATGTTATTCTTGCTAAACGATTGCAAATTTATGTATCAGCATCCCTGAAGGGCTCTGAGCAATTCTATATACGTGGTGGATTTTATTAATATTGCAATCAACTAGTTTCGTTGTTATTGTTTTCGTAACAAATATTTATACTCACAGACATTGCATCATTTGTGTTTCTGACTGAAATTTAATACAAACCGCACATGAACTTTGCGACAGTTTTCACCTGTTTTGATAAATCGCATGTCACTTCTAGGCGCCATGTGGTCCGTAAGAATCGGTTGAAACTACAGATACAATATTAGCAATATTGATATGGATCCCATTTTCCCAACGAAAAGTTATCTTTTGCATTTAAATTAAGCAGGTGCGGGATTTTCCACTTATTCCATAAATATTATACATCACGAGACATTTGAAAGATGAGATCTGTCATGGATTGGGTTAACGAATGTCAATCGACCCTGCAGGTAAATAAGTTTGACAATTTAGTTTATGGTCCATTTGTTTCTTGGTTTACTAATTCATTTGCAACTCTATATTTGATTTATATCGTGTGTGTTTAGAAGATTAAAAACACGTTATGATGACAAGATAATGTATATGTTTAAAATACATGAGCTGTTTTGCCTGTACAGATACAAATGAACGTAAGCGTACCTGCTAAAATTCTTTGTAAAATAAACAAATCATGCTCATCGATATAACACAATTATCTGTGCAATATTGTTTTGGTCAAATAATTTGGGTTCTGTTCTACATATTCTTTCTAATGCAATTATATGCTTCAAAGTACATCAAGTCGGACATCAATGACGTTATTAACCATAATCAACGATGAGAAAGAGTATATGTTTGTAGGAAACAAAACCAAAAAGCGTGTAGGGCTTCACCTTTGTTGCATCAAGTAAAGTATGGTTGTGTTATGCCAAAACTCTGTATGGCATATTGCATGTATTCATTACCAATTATAAAAAAATCGCCCAAGGCCAAACATTCGAGAAAAAACACCAAGCGAGACAAACAAACAATTATAAGTGAAAACAACTGTGGCCACCATCTTTTGACGGTCAATAGAAATACCTTTTTTCATCAAGTTTTATGGAGTCCCGAACCTTACCTCTTTACCTGATGAATTCACAAAAACAAATAAGTTGTTAACATAAAAATATAACTTCATAGTCAAATAACAATACATTTTTTTCTTATTCACGCTCTACTCAATTGTTGGATGCAAAACATAACAACATGATAGTTACTTTAAGTTCCACGATGGAACTCCAGATAACATTGTTTTGTTGCAATGTATATGATAATATGAATACAATCTACGTATTCATTATAACTTAAACAATCACATTCAAATAATGATACCGACTTCTCTTAATGGCAAGTAATTACTACGGTAATACGACTCCCAGCAGACAACTATTCGTTAAAATAAAAATAAAAGCCTCTCTATTTCCTAGTACAAAAAACATTAACATATATTGTTGCATATTGAGAACGTAGAGAACGTCAAATGACCCCGCCTTATCCACCATACGATAACGAAATATTACCAGGAAAGAAAGTTTTGTAAATATCCGTTGTTCCTTTAATTAGTGCAACTGACTTATTACCTATGCAATAAAGACAACAATATACAAAACAACAAGATTAATTGATTAAACGGCCCGGTAATGCGAGTATCCTAACCTCAATTTCGTTTTATGACGCTAATAGTTATGATATTCAGAACACCAGGACTTCATCTCATGTTTTCAATATCAAACAATTGTGTCACAAACCGTTTCGTTATATTTTTTAAATGAAATGTAGATTCTGCATGAAGGGAAAGTATCGTCAAAGAACAGAAACTTTTACATGATTACAAATGTATGAATACAGTTTTTACATTCAATCAATTAATAAATAAACACTGACAATTTCAGATTTCAGACTATTAATCAATTTCAATACGATTAATAGTTTTCTTCCTCCTCTATCAAATACTAAATACAATCATTTGAACCAGAAGTATATTTGTATTAACTATTATATGCTAGAAGCGTAATTGTAAGCTTTATTGCTGAAATAAATGTCGTTGCTGTTGTTTGTTGTATATGACTTAACGTTACACTGACTTTCTGATGTGTACTTTTTATTGTTCAAGAGCTGCAGTTAAACTGTTGTTCTTTTTTTATTGATGTTAGTCCTTGTGCTTTGTTAACTACTATAAGTCTTATTTTTTTTTTTTTTTTTTTTNTCGATATAAACATGACGTGATTTTCACAAAAGCGACAATTAATTATATGCCTGCGTGTTCCTGCGATGTGCTCTTTTGTATTGTGTTGTGTTTATCACACATGTAGAATTTATAAAGGAAACAATGATATAATTGTATTGCAAGATATGCAAAGATACCATAAATACTAATCCTTTTTCTAGTTTATGTTGAATATGACACAAATGAAAAGGTGCATTTTCCTTTGTTATACTAATGAAATACAGAAATACGTGATTAACACCTTTTTTTAACTTTATATATCATCGGGCGTCTTATATTTTCCATTAAAGTTTATGAAATGTAATTGGTGCAAGACGAAAACATGCTTTTCCTTAACAATAAGATTGTGTAAATATGTTTACTCTGAAGTGTTTGCATTCATTTTTTTTGTAGAACAAAAACAGTTACATTTATTTTGCTTCCAAGGAGTGTTTAGATCTTTTTATAATTATGTTAATAGCACTCCCGTTGAAATTGAGGAGCGGAAAAAAAGCACAAACACCACAAGCATGAACAAACTTGGGTCACCACGTTAGAAAGCTATTTCCAAAACAAATAAAAAATAATTAATTTGACAGCCGTTTTCTTATTAAAGGGACTGTAAACCACGAATGACGAAAAAAGAAAAGTTCTAAAATACCTTTTTTTTACAATCATTAGTTTATATGGATTAAAATATCACGACTGGTATATAACATTACTTGAAAAAAGTTTTTTTTTTATTTTTACTTTATTTTTGTATTTATTTATGTTTACTGGGTATGCATACCAGTTAACTATGAATAACGCAAGAAAATTGGTCATCATCGTCACGTGGTAAATCCAGGAATGCAAATTGTGCATGCGTAGTGAATTGTATATATTTTATATATAAAATGATCAATCAACTTGCGTTATTTATAGTGTGTATATCGTTATGTCACCTATTTTCGCGATGTACTTTTGATTTCACATCGCGAAATTTAACCGAATATACTGAAAATATAAACTGTTTTCAAGTAATGTAATATACCAGTCGTGATATTTTAATCCATATTAACTAATAATTGTAAAAAATACGGTATTTTAGAACTTTTCTTTTTTCGTCATTCGTGGTTTACAGTCCCTGTTAAAGATATGAACGGAACAATCCCACAAATCCGTAAATAACTGCCTTTCTAAAGGGATGATGTATTTGTCGTTGTTATCGGAACAAGTCATTAATGCGTAACCACTCTCATGATTTTTAATCGACATTATTTAGATATCAGACAAAATACTTTGCTTGTTCGTATTTTAGTCTATTATTTTGCGCACCAGTATACGTGTACCTTTTATTTTTTGTCTGGTATGGTATTTTAATGCGCTTCTTACTAAGTATTTCAGGATTAACTCATACAAAATAATAATATACATCATTTTCAAATTAAAATCAATGATTTACCACGATGATGTACTTAAACATTTGTTAAAAATACCAAAACATTTTATCACATGCCATACCCTGTTTCCCATGTATTATAACCATTACAAATATTTTTTATATTACACATGTGTTATATACTTTTTAAGCGTTTTCATTGGCTTAGTTTTCGTTTATTGACCAATCGCATTTTGTTATTTTGTTGAAATGACGTTGCAACGTCAACATTCGGGATTAATAATTATGTTTGCGTTAATATTCATTTAATTTGCTCATTTAAAAGCATGTGATAAAAAAGATCTGACACTCGTTGTCATATCAAACCATATTTTATTAAACTCGTCCAGGAAATTCGTAAGTTAGCTCGCCAAAGGCTCGCTTACTAACAAAATTCCTGAACTCGTTTTATAAAATATGGTATGATATGACAACTCATGTAAGATCCTATATGTATCTTGTGTATTAAGGTTTATTTCTCGAGATTTAAAAGTGCAACAACTTTCCAATATCATATGAAAAAAACTCATAAGACTGTGATGTCTTTGAAAACACATACATCAACTTCGTTACGCATTGAATTATGTTATGTTCCAAACAGTAAAATGCATTTGTCTGGCATTGTGTCTACTGAAATAGAAATCAGTGTGTATCAACTTCCTTTCCTGGAAAACAACGTGCGGTTTTCTTGGAAAAGGATATCCACTGCAGTCTGTTTACTGCCTTAATTACGCTTCGAGATTATGCCTGTCATTTTGTGCTGTTTGATAATCATTCTCTCAACATTTCGAGGCGGTGTAAAAATCAGTGAATAAACACAATAAACAGAAATTATCGAATGTGTGCTGGTTAAGTGTCATACTTTTATAGATTGTGAGTCAGTGAATGGCTGTTATGGTATGAGGTTTGCACTAAATTTTATCCTAGATCTATAAAATGCGACAATGTTGCGGAATCTAAACGAAAGGAGATTCGACAGCTTAAATATTATCTATATTACATTTTTACAATTTGCTAAATGTATGCATGTGTGTCTGCTAACTAAATGCGCTGTTGCAAATTCCATCATTTGACTTTCTGGAATGTAATCTAGTGTCCGCAATGTATAATCATGCTCGAAAGATTTGCGAATGGTATAAATATGAATGTATATGTATACGATAACAATTATAACATCTAGCGTTCAATTTTTGTTGAACAAAATGAACTGTCAATCTGATTTTTTGTTTCTTAAGTAAGTTCTATTGCTAGGTTTGCCCATGATGTAAAATATTTTACCCAGACTTAAAATATGATGTTACATTTCAATTGATGAAATGATTCAAATCTCAGATAATTTATTACTATGCTGTTTAAGCCTTAAACAATGTCATGGCATCCACATGTCGTGTTCGAAGACAAAAATATATTGACGGTGAATACTTTTCAATGTTATTTGGCACTTTTTTGACTGTATAAATTTAATAATTAATAATTCAATGAACAATGAAAATGATAACAATTTTACCCGTAGTTGCAAGTAATTTGATTAAATTATCCTAAAAATACCATGAAACACAAGTAATTAAATTTCGATAGAGATTTTCATAGTACTATGGTCAACGTTTTGCTTTTTGTTTTGAACGTGACTCGTCTATATTTAGCCCGATGCTCGATGAGAAATTGAATTGAATTTCGTGTGTCATTGATATTCTCATAAAACTTATCGCTACAACAGTTTTTGATGGTGGAAAATAAATTGTCAAATACATACTACTACGCTGAATGATCAAAATAAAACGTTTAAATTTACTTGTATATTACAGAGTCGTAAATATGATGAGGCACGGTTAGTAAGCAGATAAAAAGATAAAAAAAAAATCATATGCCAGAATTATGGCATGAAATCAAAGCTAGGCGCAGAACATGTTTGCACTAAACAACACCGTCAATTGCAAACATTGAAACAGTTTTTCTATGTTGGATATTGTTTTAACCCTTTCAGTGCGGGAACCAGATTTTGAAGGCCTTTGCAAACAGTTTGGATCCAGATGAGACGCCACAGAACGTGGCGTCTCATCAGGATCCAAACTGTTTGCTATTCTGATAGTATTCTTTGAAAAAAAATTGAAGAAAATGCTAATTTTGGCAATTCAGCAGACAACATTTCAGCAGGCGACAAATTTCCCAGCATGCAAATGGTTAAATATAGTTGTAACTTACTTTGAATGACGCTCATACATTCTTGTCGATTTGAATCCGCTTACTCACCAACAGTTGCAAAGTTCGGGGCGAGTTGTATCAGTAGATGTTTTAATGAAACGGCACGCGTTGCGATTGCAATTCAGCACAACATTGAATCCTATCGAAGCAAAATATTAATAGATTTTAAGGCGTGACATTCGAACTCTTCTTCAGTATTGAATGCCGCTTCAAGAAATTTTTAGAACTGTTGCAAACAATAATTCAACAATTAGTTTTATATATGCCAGCAAGTTATTGTTAATGTAAACGTACAATACGATCACGATGGTGGTGAAATTCACTACCCAAGACTCAAAACATAACGTTGCAAAACATTACTTAAACAACAAACAAACAGGTGTTTTAAAGTGGAAGATAGAGTTTAATTTCGAAGCAGTAAGAACCACAATTTATTTTGTCAAATAGTGTTTACAGTTGTCAATAATTCAAAACTTAAATTCACATTTAAGTATTTAATATTTAGTAAAATCCAGACACAGCACCCAGTCGTGTTTTTCTAAAATCATGTTTTAACCCATTTATGCCTAGTGGACTCTCCCATCTTTCTAAATAGGATCAATTTATTTCCAAAATTAGGGATGTATAGTATATTTATTTCTATATTTAGAATATTTCTTACAAAAATTCCTTTAATCAAACAGCGCAGACCCTGATGAGACGCCGCATCATGCGGCGTCTCATCTGGGTCAACGCTGTTTGCCAAGGCCTTTTTTCTAGACGCTAGGCATCAATGGGTTAAGACAATAATACTGAATCGTCGCTACAAACACTTGCAAGTGTGTTACTTTGTAACATAAATATGCTTTGATTCAATACATATTGATTATACTGACATCACTTCTGTTTTAGAGTCAACGAAAGTTTTGTCCCAAACGTGACTTACAATACCCCCGCACCTATTTGTCAAATAAAAAGCAGATATATCCAACATGTATGCGGATAAACCGACAAACAACCCAACCAACTAAGAAATCAACCAACAAACCAACAACCGACAAAATGACCAAAAATATATATCCCGTGTCAAACTTTGTTTTCGAGGAAAGAATGAAAATAAAAACACATAGATTGTTTACAGGTTTGTTCATTTCTTAAATGTACATATTACAACTTAGACATTTAATAATCATTTTTAATGTGTAAAGCACATAACGTAGACTGATCGTTTTCAAAGTTTATTCTTACACATTTCAACAGCGTGAGTTTACTACAATGCAATACACATCATCAGTTGATCGAAGCGAGTGCATATCACTTCAAGCTGTTCTATACCAATAACACGAATATCTGATTCCCATTAAGAGGCACCAATATAATTGGTTTACAAAGCATTTAGGAACCATAGGTTTTTAATTTTGTATAACATTTTAATGCCTTGCATCCATTTTATGTAAACATTTGATAGTTCTAGAAAGTTGACAAACGTGTTCATTTAATATTGAACCGCTTCTTTTTTAGAGTCGTTAACCGCATTATATACAAGTTATTTCCAGTTTTAAAATTAGTTTGTTTTTTATGATTGTGTATGACATACTTATCAAAACATACATCAGCTGTGAACCAAACACATGGCAGTAATCGACTATTACGAGACCAACAACACTTTTCTATATTTTACCATTTCATACTTAAAACAATATTGTACGGCTCCGCTGTCGACATAACGACACGAGGGCTGTTGTTCATCATGTTATTCAGTTTTCAAAACTTTGTAATTTTTTAAAGATTGTTGTAGCAAAATGTGCATGAACAGTACAGCAATAAAAATAACAAAAATCGTATATCATAATCCATCGTATTTGATGAATCCGCTAAAAGATATCATATGTGTCACTTAATTCTGGAATGTGTATTGTGAATCTGAATTGTAAATCTCACATTTGTTCCATTGCGATTCCTTTATTATATATATATAAATGTTTTGAATAATGCTCTTTATATCTTGTGTATATGACATAAGGGTACAATAATATATTGAAATTGAAAAAAGTTCGTTGAACTAAACACAACAATTTATGACGAAAAACTAATATATTTAAAAAAAAAAATGTTATGCGAACCTGGATTTATATTGTAACCAAATGTTTCTCTATGCTCTGCTGATCGGTTTGGACTTTCCAGCTGTTACCTCAAATGCGTCTTACTTTTCAAATGGGGCCGAATATATATTCGTACCCTGTTCAAAACAAGGGATAAGATTGGTTGAAGTAATAACATTTTCTTCCAAAGGTATAGTGATTACATTGTCACGTTGGTAGAAACGCCAGACATCCTGTACTAAAACTTACGTGAAATAAGTTTTTGCTGTAATAAATAGTTCTGAACAAAAGCTTCTACATTACGTACACATAACAATAAAGTTAGTGAGTAATGATTGCAATGCTATATGTCGACAAAGCAGTATATGTTTGATACTTTAATAAGTTTTATATCGTTTTTGGAGTCATTAGCACAATGCTTCGGACAATTGCGTTGTATTATATACATATGAGTCGCGCTCTGAGAAAAATAGATTTAATGCATGTGCGTAAAGTGTCGATCCAGATTAGCATGTGCATTCCACACAGGCTTCTCAGGGACGACACTTTCCGCTTTTATGATATGTTTCGTTTAAAGAAAGTCTCTTCTTAGCAAAAATCCAGTTAAAGCGGTAAGTGTCGTCCCTGATATATCTGTGAGGACACTTTACGCACATGCATTAAACCCCCTTTTATCAGAACGCTGCTCAAATAGATACTCTCACTGTCATGCTGACGCATTTCATTTACTTAAATACAAAATACCAGATCAATATTCCGTATCACATAGTGCCAATTTCGTTTCCGTATGAACATTAGGGNGGGGGGGGGGGGTGATCTTCCGAACGGGAAATTTGAGGATTCCCATGAGCTGTCAACGTCATTATTCAAAAGTTCATTATAACTTTTAGCTTTTTTTCCTCGATCGGATGGGATCAGTAAAATTGGTCGGTGCAAAAATACTTTTATTCGACAAGGATGCAAATTGTCTCAAAATTTAATAATAAAAAAGACCGATTAGTAACTTGAAAACACATTGAGACATTCCGATGATATTTCATAAAAACATACATTAAAAATAAAACTACATTTAGGATTGCATTCGGTGTGAGTAGGAGTCCATGGCGATGCTTCTACAATAGTTTGCTTTTTGCTCAATTACTTTAACATTATTTGTGATATTGTGACGTAACTTCACATGCGCATAGCTTTATTAAACCTCGTTTGAGATTGTATTGTGGGTGTTCGGGACCAGGAAATTTATAACCATAAATATGAAAAATCAGCTTTCCGCTTTATAACCTGATACATATTAAATTTTTATATAACTTTAAACATAAATAGCTTAAACTGTGCCTTAAATTCTGGCGTAGATATTTCCCATGTTTAACAAAGATTTTAAGCGTTATGTCTAATTTCTCAATGAAAAGAGGTTATAAATGTTTTCTTTAACATAATTGGCAACAGCGATGCTTTTTTTTCTAACGAAAATGCCAGAATACAGACGGAATACGTGGGCAGTGTTCCCGTTTCTACAATATGTTAATTGTTTAAGTCGCTACTGTTTATCTTAATCTAATCATAAAACATGCACTTTCCTCTCAACGGGAGAGATGAACTGCTAATTGAGTAATTGTGATACAATTGACATGCTCTGGTTTTATAGCACGCATTCATTCATTCATTCATAGTTTAGTGGCAATCCGGCATTCTGCCTTTGGCAAAGAACATATATACAAAAGAAATATGGCCAAGTCAAGGAATCATACAATATAGCATATTTAAAGATAAACAAATATGACGATCAAGATACGTTTGCATAATAACAATAATAATATATAATACTATTTAAAACATGTATGTGTATAAACACTTTCATGTGTGTAAATAAGAAATTATACAACAGTTAAACGATTTATTTTCTCAAATCTAAATTTGAAAGCTTCTATAACAAATGTTTTAATACTTTTGAGCTTTATAACATTTGTGCAAGACATCATTGAAATGAATGTACTTAGTGGTTGGTCAGGATGTCCTGACATTATATTTTATACGCAATTCGTTATATAATGCACAACACAGTAAAAAGTGATATTCTGTTCACATAAATTTTGGTTACAAAGTTTACACTTCCGTTCTTCTCGGGATATCCTATGATATCTGCCAACTTCTATTTTAAGACACTCCTCGTTCTTTGTTTTAGTAGTAAGCATTTACAAGTGATGTTTGTTTCCCCCCCCCCTCCATAAATATAACTGCTATGAAAACCAATGCATTAACAACAGCTTTATCACACACAAACCAGCCCGGGTAAAATAATTTTGCAATTTCGTCGTAGTAAGAACATGATCTCCGTGATCTCACTAATTCAGTTCCATTTAGGTTATGGAGGGATACAGATTTTATTTTTCAATTATTTCGGTAACCCTTAATACCACAATTTCACCTGATATCATCATGTTTCATCTGAAATAACATGCATATTCACCATATGGCCCTATGTGCATATACACCTAGTATCATTAACCTTAAGTACTTTTTGCGTAGTCGCAGGATACTGATTTGAGGTTCCATTTATTTATGTAACCATAGCAAACCAAGATTTTTGTCTGACAAATTAAATTGGAAATACTGTGCAAATTTCCCATATGGACCTCTTTCCACATACTGAGTTTCAGCAACCTAGCTTAAGTTATTTTTTAGTCATGGCAATTCGACCTACCAATCGACTTAAAAGTGCAAATCAATATAATATTCGAAGGGGCATAGAACAAGAAATCATTAATTATTTAATGATACCGCGTCGCACAAATTAAACTTGTTTACGACTTATAGAAGTTATAACAAAAAGTAAGGTAGTGTTTTTTTTTCGTTCAGCTTTTACCTTACAATAATCAGGTTGATGAAATACCACTGAAACTGAGAGATGTATTCAATCGTTTTGCCGACTTCTAAATTGTCCCTGTTATAATCACTATTTTGGTATTACATGGCATTGCGACTGAATTATTGCATGAACGCGTTTAATATGTCTAACATTTCTTTTGGTGTAAATAAATATTGCTCGTGTACCAATTAGATGTATGACGACAATGAGCAGGATCCTTTAATGCTCACCAGAGAGACTGTAGCTTAAAGGTATACTACCTACCAATATTCACATATCCGCCCTTGTCATTTAAGGGCTTTGTAAAGTTATTTTGCTAAATAAGTATATATAAATCATTTTGCTATAGTACTCTTATTTTGACACCAGATGAATTATTTAAAAAAAAACGCTCATGACTTCTGTGTGATGTCACATACTAATTATCAAAGCTCTGGGCCTTGTTGTTTCAGATTTTTTTTAATATATTTTTCTATATGTTCAAATCATAAATGTAACAAATCACAAATCATCGAAGAGGACCTTTTGACGAAAGCATACAACAAACATTAAAGCCATGGACTTTGCGTTTCAGACAAGATTTTTTTTTTTAAGTTTTACCCTATACGAAGTCTATTTAAAACCCGCTGCTGTTCCAGTTTTGACCATAAGTGCATGATTTCAACAAACTTTGTAGAGGTCGTCTAGATTATATGTAAATATAAAATATGAAACATTGGGCTTTGCGGTATCAGACCAGAAGATTTTCTGAAGCATTTCCTATATTAGTTGGTGTAACATTGGTGACAGCAGTTTTTGAAACCAGGGGCATAATATGGAGGACCTCTAGATAAAACCACACCTACATATGAAAGCCATGTGCTTCGCAGTTTCCGTTAATAAAGGTATTTCCCTATATACGTCTTTGTAAAACTGGTGACCCCCGGGGCGGGGCCAGTTTTACCACACGGCCATTAGTTTAACAAATCTAATAAAGGACCTCTAGATGATGCCCAATGCCATGATTTTAACAAACCCTAACCCTAACCATAACGTACCACACTAGGATGCTACATACCAAATACTAATAATCGAACCGAAACGATCTGAACATTGTTCATTGAGGACCCCCACCCAAGAAACATCTCCGTGATGTTTCATCAAATTATGCCCACCGGTTAAAAAAAAGAACTTGTCGTTCGAAGAAAATGTTGACGCAGGGTAACACAGGCGGAAATCCCATTAGCTCACCGTGACCACGTTGTGCTAAGGTGAGCTAATACAACGACTGCAGATGAGATTGTAAGATTGTCATGAAGAACTGTTTAAGTTCCTGTAGATGTTGATACTATTGTGATATATGAAGAACATGTATATGCAATGCAACACTAACTGGCACGTTCTATTTAGTATTTCTGCATTCGGGTTACTTTATGCTATAATACAAACAATAGTTGCCGCCCTCTATTCAACCACAAACGATGTTTATGGGTTAGAGTAGAGTAGAACAACCTATCTAATAGTCATGTATTTACCAGATCAATTATCGATACTGTACAACAAACCGAGGTTATCGTGAACAAACAATAGAACATTAGCAAATTGGCACGGTATAATACCTAAGAGGAAGCATGATTCAGTTAGTATGCTATTTATATTGAGTGGTAGCGTACAAAATTACAAGCTTAGCGGTCATAAAAATATGTCGATGGTGTATCGATTAACATATAGGCCAACCCAGCGCCTGCCATAATGTAAGAAATACACAGAACGTACCGATCCCGTCGTATTAAGGCAAAACCTTTAATTCCAGCGGTTGTATCAAGACTTACCATGAAACACGTGCAAACAAACGAGTCATTGTAACAACAATTAGCGTTGCCTATCACTGCTCGTCAGCGGAGAAATGCGCAATGATTCAAGCACTAATAGTATGAAATACCAAAGAAGTTTTTAACTAATCACCAAGGTTGTAAAACCTTCTTAATCAATCTATAACCATACAATGCAAATACGCATGCTCGATGTTACACATCGACCATTCAAGCGTGACGAAAGTGCCGTTGTTAAATTGAATATAAACTTCTCGAAAATGAAGCTTCGAAACTGTAACCGCTGTAGTCAATGTTTTAACTGAGAAATAACGTGTCTGTCCATTTTGTTAATAGAAACAAATGTTGTTTTAATGTTTTATTATCTATTACTAAAGAATTGAAGACATCGCCCTTTTTTTACAAGCAGACATAGAACAATCGAAACAATTTATTAAAGCACAGTATGTCAATGCGATAAAATGTACGTTTTTCATCCGATTCATACAGAGCATCCCATTTATAATTTCCAGTTTGTTTTGCAATTGAAATTATCGATACACATTTAAATATGAACAGTTACACAGGATGACTTTACAATTAACAACTTTACATTATATTTAACCACTAAATTCTACAAATAAACAACACACACTAAATGTGACATTAGTATGATAGTTATTGACAGATTCACAAAATTGACAGTTCGATTGTGTAAGTTTATTCGGAAAAGCAATCGTTTACAAGCCAGACACGGTATATCTCAATCTATGAGGTGGTCACTGTATCGTGCTGGTCAAGCTGTATTTCTGTTCAAGCTATCGTGGAGGTCAAGCTATCGTGGTGGTCAAGCTATCGTGGTGGTCAAGCTATCGTGGTGGTCAAGCTATCGTGGTGGTCAATCTATCGTGGTGGTCAAGCTATCGTGGTGGTCAATCTATCGTGGTCGTCAAGCTATCGTGGTGGTCAAGCTATTATGCTGGTCAAGCTATCGTGGTGGTCAAGCTGTAGTTCTGTTCAAGCTATCGTGGTGGTCAAGCTATCGTGCTGGTCAAGCTATCGTGCTGGTCAAGCTATCGTGCTGGTCAAGCTATCGTGCTGGTCAAGCTATTGTGGTGGTCACTGTGCCGATACCATCTACCTCCACCTCTACCACGTCACCTCGCTGAAGATATTTTGAAATGCAAACATTTTAAATGAAGATTTATAATGTTGGGTCCGTGGTATTAGTAAGACAGGCTTGAGTAAAACTTAATACTGAGAATGAGAACAGTGAAATTATGACGACGAATTTAAATGTAATGCGAATATTCCCTTGTCCAGAAGATTTATCGTGTACCTTGATGTTTCCAGTTTAAACAGCACAATGACCTACTCGATAGAAACTATTGATTTACTTCATGTTGTCATGCATTTTTTAGTATGTGCCAGTGTCACCATCAGTAATTATTTAAAGCGTATTCAAAATGTCAACATAGTTAAATATGAGCATCGCCTTGGGAAAACAGGGAAAATAAATGTGCGTGGGGCCGTCCCATAACCGGCTCATATTCATAATGAAATGAAAATTCTCACGTGGCAGCGATACAACCTGGTCATTCAAGACCTCTATGCAATTTATTGTTTAACAAAAGAAAAGATAACATATTATATACCACAAAGACTATTTAACGGGGATGTATGTCTTTCTTTCAAGAAGTTAGTAGTGTATCTACGTTCAGCACATACATTTCTATGTAACAGATCCATAAAGCACAAACTTAGTTTGTAAAAACGAATAAAATATTACCAAAGAACAGTCATAAGTCATCCAATGTGAATAATTAAAACAATGAGAAACCCTCTCGTATAAATAATTCCGCGATGATATAATGGTGTAAACTACATTTACTGAGTTCAAACTAAATTTATATATGATAAAAATAGATAAACGTTAACATTAGCATCGAAAAAAGTAAAATTAGTGTTTGTTCTTGTTTTTTAAGTTCAACTAACTTTTCTTGTCTTGCGCATGCATTTCAACAATATATCGCATACATTTATATCAAGGATAAAAAGTTCAAAACATAAAACAATACATGAGCAGCACTTATGACTTAATTTACCTTAATCATCTCATTATTATTGAATTCACAAAACATGGTTAGAAATATGGTTTAACAGCTCGGGACTCGAATTTTTATTGTCTGACGAAGCTGTTGGTATAGTGATCTGTTTTATTGTAAGTATTAATAACGATAATGTTTCTATATGCCGTTTGTAAGTACTTGAGTGCTCGTATGTCTGCCAAGTAGTTTTCTCGAGAAATGCCAGGTGTTCGTCTATTTGGCTTTAAACAAGAAATGTCAGAAAATAATTACTAACAGTCGAACCTGTGAAATGGTCCGTGAACAATAACAATAGCACACATGGTTGCAGTTTGATTCTTAATTGTGGCGTTGTGTTATGCGTGACTTGATATATTTGCAAATGTGTTAGCTGAACTTGCTTCATGTTTTTTTTACACCGGTTATCAAATGTATGTGCACAATTGATTATTGCGAGTTCCTTTCAAAATTTACTCCCACGCGCAAATTATACTGACAATTTAATGAAAGGTTTATTTATTCGAATGTAAATAATCACTATCAAGTTTCGTTGTTGCAACATTAACCTTACATCAAAGAGAAAACAGTTAGCACTTGTTTGAACAAAAGGACGATGATATGTCCTTATTTGTGCAAACCAACCGAATAGCAGTTGACGTGCGATTAAGAATATGTAATGGTCAGGCATTACCTGAAATTAAATATAATCATATCAACGTGAGTATTAATTTAATGTCATACTTAATTAAAATTAAACACGGTAAAATGAACTTACTTAGTGCTAATCTTTGTTCAAGTATATGGACATTTCATTAATAGACAGAGCATTTATCATTAGGCGACAAACCATGTGAAGCAAGTTTTGCAGTTTATATTAATGATTTGATACGCACATTATATCATACAAATTATATAAATAGCTTTTCTAATCTATTTAATTTGATGTATTTTACTGGATGAGTTAATAGTATTTCTTATTTTTCTGTTTCATAATTTACCTAAACAACAATAGATGTCTGCAAAACACATTCTAAGAAATACTAACAAAGCATTTCAACACATATGGTCATCTTAAAAACAACCATGTTATATATGGGTTTTCTTAAAATGTAAATATTGACACCTGAAATATTGTATGTCGCATAAATCAGGCGTCCTGATAAAAGTCTCTTAAACACATTGTCGAATCAGATCAGAATCGACTCATTTTCTTTCGTTGTTTCAGCTGTCAAAACATGTCTTCCGATTTAAACCAAGCAACATTTGTGTCTTTCTAGAAACTATGTGTGCCTGTTCTTTTTGCTACTTACAATTAATTGCATAACATCTTTTCCACAAAATAATTACGGTTCCGAGAACATGTTTTAAAACCGCTTAACTAATGGGTTTGAAAACATCGACGAGCGTCCTTGTTTAAAATACATTAATACATCTATAGATTTAGGTGTCCGAAAGTCAGAAACTATGAACATAACATTACAGAAGTGTTTGCGCAAGTACTTAAGAAATCAAAGATTTTTGTTTAACTGAGTCAGCCTAAGTCCAATGTTTGGTGATAATACCGTTGTGTATTTGCCATTTAATGTGCTTAAACAGTAACAATAATAATGACATGATATGTATCTCTAAGGGTAGCTATATTTTGAAGCAATACTAATAAACCATTGCATTTTTGTACGTGCAAGTAAACCATATTAAGCCTAATGATCATATCTTGGTATTGATTAAGGTAGCAGTATATTGTAGTAACATATTTGTAACACAAAATAACACAAAATAATTATACACATTTTTATATTCAAACGTTTAGCAACTAAGCACTTTGTGTTTTAAAACATAATGCTTAATAGTGCAAGTAAAACTCCAACAGCAATACGGGCTTGTAAAATAATTATTAAATATCCAGATAGACGTGATCAAAGTAGTGTGTAGTTCTAAATAGTATGTGCAAAATGTGTTAGATAAGCATATATTAGCATATTCACTTTCTGAGTTGATATTAGAGCGACAATGCATTTGCCAAAACAGACATTCATTGGTTCAATTTTGAAAAAGGTATACGTACAATTATCATGTTCAATAATGTCTGCAATGCTAACATGCTAAGAGTCACACTATTGATTGTACCCAGGTTATTCGTTTACAATGTGCATAACACAAATATTAATTTGACAACAACAACAAAAGCAATATCTAGTTTATATTTTCGAATAACAAAATAGTGTTTAACCTAAAACATATTCTATGACATTGCAATTCATTCTAAAAAAGTCATCACTTAATTCGAATTATTGTCTTTTTCGTTAATTATCTCGCAATAATAAGTTTATATCTATAATGAATAAACGTGTCCCAGTGCTGAACACATGGCTCAGACGTCCTGCTCATCTGACATCGCACTTTACAACTGTATTAGCAGATTGTATCATGGACTTCGGCATCAAAACAATGGTGAGTTCATTTGGTATTCTGATTACGAAAATGAGTAACAAAATAACCATCATAACTGCATTAACAATCAAAATAATTTCTTGCTATCTATTAAGTTACATTGCTTCCATTCGTTTGTAAAATCATGTATCTTGTTATTGATGTACATGTGTAGTTTGGTCTTTACTCAAATAAACAAAAATAACAAAAACCGGTAACAATATAAACGAAAAGCTTACGAAATGTTTGTTCAAAAGTAATAAGCTGTTTATGTATGCCAGTGTTTTGCCTGTAATAACAGCACATAGGGATAACTACCGTCGCATATGTTTGAATTGTATTTTGTTATATGGATTTGTAATTTAAATAGCAAACTGTTTATAAATTTAATGTGTTTACAATCACAAACCAGCAACATTTTCATCAATTGACATACATCTCTTATATCTCGCGAAACGAGCATTTGTGAAAGTATTGATTGCGATTTACTTGCACCAGTCGGAGCATGCATAACACAAATAACGACTCTTGTGTGTCAGTATAATTGTATGATAATGGGCATAACAATAAGCATAGCGTGCAATGTGACTATCTTGCATTTTTGTTAATAATTTCATGCGGACAAAATCGAGCGTGAAAACCGCCTGCGTTGCATTTTCCTAATTATAGGAGACAGGAATTATGCAAATGTGATACTAGAACTGCTGCTGGGTGTTGACCACCATGGTAATATAAATCCAACTAAGTAACCTTTAGTTTATCTCTGTTGTGAAATAAAAACTACAGTATAATATATAGGAATACTTATTTTGCAGAAACAATATCAAAAGTTAAATTTGTGTTGACACTTAGACGTCTTTTATTTGTTTAACAGTCGTATCAAATATTATTATTTGTCTTTTCTCTACAATTAATGTACACAAAATAACTATATATTTATTCAACTAATATGTTTTTAATGTTGAATAAATATATAGTTATCGGTTAACTTGAAATCATACCACAACACGCCTTATTTCGTTTTGTTTTCTATAAATAATACATGCTCAATGTATTTTGTAAACCAAATGTTGAAAAAGAACCCACATAACCTTGTAAAATTTTACATAAAATTTGATATTTATAAATGCCTCTGTGGTACTAATATTATATGTGTAGATTGCTGAAGCCACGTTTTTCTCACAGTGTCCCTATCTTTTATTACCGATTTTGCGGCTGGAAAATGTTCCGATCCCGTCGTTTGAGACACTGGCGAGCATTTGCAAGTGGAGATAGCATAACGCGCAAGCATATTTGGTATTAACTTAGTGAGCAATTATGTTTTCTTCTATTCAAGCAGTTTCTTCGAGATTTATTTTCACGAAGGAACAACCACTTTGTGAAACAATACATTCTTTAATAACTTAAATAAAGAGATTAATACAAGCGTTCGCACTTTTTCCTTGTATTTGTTTGTTTCGCTCATACACATGGCCCATCCTGTCTGTGCACATGTATGTTTGTCGTTTGCCTGTCATTTACAACTAGATGACCAAGGAATTCATATTCACGTTTACTTCTTCAATGACACACATAATGTTGCGGTAAGTTGCATTTTTAAAATAAGTTTGTAAAACACCTACCATATTAGGTGCTGTGCACACAGGTTTGTAATGATTTTTAATTTCCATTTTAAGTCAAAACTAAGCACCTGAATAGTTTTTACAGCATTTTTGATACTGTCTTTTCTACTAAATCTAGAAATAATCCTGTAATATAATATATGTTTGCTTCTATTAAAAACGGCTTTTCATTTGTATCTTGCTCCAAACGGTAATATCGAAACATAGGCAATGCAACTTTGTAAGATGAAACAAGAAACGGAATTATGTACTGTTAAATTTTATGCTTTTAATGAGTTATTATAATGTTTGAATTTTAATAGTTAAAAGATAAGAAATGGCATTTAGTAAAAGCCTTGCAGTATACTTTTGTATTGAAGAACACATAATAATCTACGTAGAACATTAAGTCTAATTTGATCAACACATCACAATCGTATTATCTTATTTCTAGTATTTTGTATTCTAGCATTCATTATTGAAGCAATTAGATAAACAACAATTATATTTCAGTCGGAAAGTGCAAACGGCTCATTAAAGAGCTGTAACTTCTTATCCAAATGTTTCTGTGTAAGATCCATACGTATCCGGTAGACATGTGGAAGATATTGATTAAGGCGACATGAAATTGTTTATGCAGATTCAATGACTCGCAGTGTATTGTAGTACAAAAGATGTCAGGACATGTCAATTGTAATTATATTTTTAGTATGAAATAGCAACACATATTTTTCAAATGACCTTTGTATTTTGTTCTTAGAAAGTGGTTAAGTAGGATGAATGATGTCTGAAAATGTAGCGAAGAATTATTAGTGTTTCTGAAAAATCAACTAGAAATATGACGTATTTGTTGATTTTGATGTTTTTAACCATAACCACAAAACACAGAACTGTATTTACATATACTAATTGAGCGTTTGTTATCCATTACAACTCTATCGAATCACACATACTATCGACTCTGCATTAAACCAGCAGATACTGTTTTGAATCAAAACTTCAACTAAGTACGGACACTATTAATTCATACATGAATGAGTCGTGTCTAAAAACGGATAAATTTTATTAAACTTTTTAATAGTTATTACATGATAACTGCAACACTGAAGCATCTTTCTGTGTTGATGATGATCACATGTGAATAATTGTTGACGAACCCAGTGATATTCCGACGGATTGTGACATTGTACCAACAATTTCAATTTAAGCAAGGTTTCAACATCTATGTCTCGATATATCAATTAATGTTATGATTATCTAGTAAAGTGTACGTTAGGATATAACAAAATGTTCTTGCATACTTTATAAATCGTGTATGATGTAGGCTGTTTGTGGAAACCACCTCATCTAACGGCAAACATTTTCATACTCACGTGTCATTTTTGTCACAATAAAGTTGCCGATCCATTATTCTATAATTACCAGAACTGTCTATTCTGGTTTCATCATTAAAATCCTTTTAGACTTTGGAAATTGGAGAGTTTCTGATTTATACGAACACTCATTCGTTTATAATTGAGATGTCATTAATTTCATCGGGATCTCTAAGTTGCGCTGTATTCACGTTATAATGACTGATTTTACGTACAACATAAGCAATTACGTTTATTGCCTCTTATACCGTTGCTGATATTAATGTTAATTGTGTTGCTTCTGCTGTTTTAACTGCTACAATAGCTACCACTGCTGCTGCTTATATTACTACTGCTGTTACTGCTGCTTAATTTGAAGAAGCTACTGCTGATATGGTTTCTGCTTGCTGCTAAAGCCCCTGCTACTGTTACATCGGCTACTGCTTCTGTTAAAATGCATCACTGATGCAGCTATTGTTGATATTGCTTATGATGCTTTACACAAAACATAACACATTCATTACCATCTGTTTCTAAAAGATAGACACACGAGAATTAAGTCTGTAACGCCTTGAATACTACAAATTGGCATGTCTTGCTACTAATGTTTTAACTGCTTACATTGCTACCACTGCTGCTGCTTATATTACGATGAAGCTACTGTTTCTATGGCTACTGCTTGGGGCTAATGTACTGCTACTGTTACATCTGCTTCTGCTATTGTTAAAATGCATCACTGATGCAACTGTTATTGCTAATGTTTATAATGTTTTTCGATACAAAGACAATAGCTCATTCATTACTATCTGTTTCTAAACAATGAGGGTGAATTTATTAAGTTTGAAAAGCCTACTATAAAACAAAGCTCATCTTGTTTAAAACTAGGGAGAATCGCGCACAATTTAATGTTTCAGCAAAATAAATATTGAAAGATTTCAATTTATGTCCTCAAGAAGGGCGGACAAAGCTACCGAGACAACAGCTATAAAGAATTGTGTCATATGTCCGGTAAGTTATATCTCATTCTCGGGAACTTAAATTTAATTGGTGTCAAAACATATTTATCCGTAATTAAGTTTATAAAACATGAATACTGCTACTATTGCTGCTGGTCCTGTTGCTTATATAATAACTAATTTCTGTAGTGCAACTACTACTTAATTTACTACTACTACTGCAACTACTCTTACTACAACCACCAACAGCTTTTACAATTACTACTACTACTGCTACTTCTACTTCTGTAAATAGTAATACTTTAACACAAACATATTCACCTGACGCAATTCTCGTTTTAGACTCCCACAGACTTTTCTTTACAATTAAAAAACTAAACAAATGTTAAAAGTGTTTATTGATACCAACGGTGCATTTCTTTCTGCTAATTATGATTGATTTTGCAAAAGTTCAACTGAGATGTTATATTCATTATATGTATTAAAGAGTCATATCGATAGCATTTAACTGAACTTTAAACCCATAACCTTAAGTAATAGTACCTATTGGTACGAATATACTTGTCAAGTAAAAGTTTTACAGGAATTCGAACGGACGACTACACAATCGCGCACTTCATTTGATAAAATCATAGTGCCGTTAGCAATACTGCGCATGCGCATAGCGATACCTCATGTACATTCAATTAAAACGAAGTGTTCAACTATCAATTGTTTTCATGTGCCCGCAAAATGTGTTCCATTGACTTGACATTTTTTATAATAATAAAAATAGTATCTGTAAAGAGCCGTTTATATGCCCCTTTGATATATTTAAATTAAAACTGTTTCATAAATAAATGCAAATGTTTGCTTATGACAATACAACAACAGCATAATGATCTTAACCACGATTGTAATCACAAAGACAAATAATGCTACAAATAATACCGACATAACTTATAAAAGGGGCGTATACCATTTCAAAGAAGAGAAAGTAAAAAAAAATCTATATATACGACAGTATTTAAATGTTTACATCCAGCGAAATGCTTTTAATTAATTAATCTAGTGTGTTCTTTATAAAACTTTAATATCATATATCTTTAAAAAAGTAAATGTATTAAAACCCTCAATATCAGAACATGAAATTTTACAACATTTTCAAAAATTATTATTCAACCCAAATAAATGGAAACTGTAAAAACATCCTAACATAACCTACTTACATATTATACGAGAACTAGTAAAATTTACGTTTTACTTGGCGACAAAACATCTTTTGCAATCCTTTCCGGAATCTGTGGTCCATGCAACCGTACAAAATTGGATTAACAACAGTATTTATAAAATAAAGCCTCAGGAAAAACATAAACCACACCTTTTCTGTGTTACTTAACTGACGTAACACACTCGTGGGATTCGCCACGAGACTTATCAATACGAGGTAGCAAGAGGTCGTCAACATAAATATTGTACTTAACATCAGCATTATACGCGTTTTCGTTCGTCTAGAGCGAAGCTTCAGTTTTATCACACGCTTTCGCCACACTTCCAAATCGTGTGACGTCATTAAGATACTTAGGTCATCGCTGGAATGATGCTTTCTTTTAAAGAACGTTTGCAGTGAACGCAATGAGGTGTTTCCGTTGCACGACATCTCATGGTCGAGTTCAGAGATACTCCTCAGATTGCTAAGAGGATAATCTTGGTGAACCATTTTATTTCGCAACGTCTGTTGGCCAGCTGGAAAGCTGCATCGGCGTAATTGTTTGAACGACAAATCGTCTACTTTGACATCATGGTCATTACTGGGCAAATGTCCATTTTGATTTCCGTTTGGCTGACTATTCCCGTCCTCAGAAAGTGGTAACAGACGAATGGTGCCATTATACTCGTTGTAGTTTCTTATACCTGCTAAGAGCGTCTTTCCGGTGCACACATTAAGCACAGTAGTTATAATTAAGACGAGCGCCATGGGTCCAACAAAGCCACATTTTATGAATAGAAATGGCTGGTTTCCATTCTCAAACATGTCCGACTTTTCGCAGACAGAAACATATACCGTGACGTTTCTGTACTCGTAGGCGTACGACTGTTTGCCCCAAAAGATCGCTGTTGGAGACGCAAAGAGTATGGACATGACTACACAAAATATACAAAGACGGGCTGCCACGTGTGTTGGAATCTGCCATGCCAGAGGTTGACATATTTTTCTGTTGCGGTCATAAGCGAGGATGAGCAAAAGGAGACCAGACGCCCAGACTGTGAATACATTGAAAAACGATTTTGCTTTGCACAAGCCGTCTGAATCGAACGTATACCAGTCCACATGCGACATAATTTCTCCCGGAAGTGTCGTCACGGAGCTAATGAGATCGATGCATGCCATGCATAAAACAAAGACTCGGAAGTTGCACACTTTGTACCAGCGATAATAGACGACTATAATCAGAATATTTCCTAATATTCCACAAATTATCTCCACAAATAGCATACACGTTACCGGGAGTATCACCAACTGTAAGTCCTTAGACAATTGTTCAGCGGGGAGTGAAATATAAGTAATATTTGTTTGATTCTCCATTGAATCGTGTTTGAATTTTACACTATTTTGTAAAGTGTGAAGCTGTCCTTGCAGATTTAAACAAGTAATATCAACGCGTAATTATAGATGCTATAAGTCCAGCGTTGACATCATATAACGTTTCAAAATCCCGATAATCGTGACTCCTTGAGATCAAATCGATTTATTTCAATTAAGATATAAACCACATTCTTCTCACCTGAGATGGTCAATCCGGTCCAATGTCGCTGCTTGATCAAGTGAACGATATTGTTAAATATTTGTTGTTTTCCTCTCATCAAAATATCTCGTAATGTTCAATACAAAATGCCATTTTATATATCCAGTGACGACAATTATTTGAGTTTATTTAGTTTGTCCACTGTTAATTCCCAAGTCAATAAGGTGCGTATTGGACGGTATCCATGTTCACAACAACCGCAAAAAATATTGTTATTCTATGATTAACCACAGCACCGTGAGATGTTTGTAAACGATAATGACAATTGAAACCGCACGCCGAGAACAAAACTCACCAGTTCACGCGACCGCTATACGTATACTGACTGCCTCTCGAGAATGCTCTAAGATATCTGAAAATTGCCGAGACCGGTTAGTAGCAGCCACGGCTCTAACGCGCACATAGCTATTGTTCAATAACCGATGTTGTCTGTTAAAGTTTTCCAATAAAGCATTCACTAGATTTGAATCACGTATTCTCAATTATCTTTTCAAAACGTTATACGGACGATAGAAATGTCATAATAGTTTAGTTTTTAGCTAGATTTAAATAACAATAACAACAACATGTGATAAATCTATTACCGATTATTGTGTTAAAACAATAATTTATTTATTAATTAGCAATTAAATGTCAATGTATTTTGAACACAGACCTCCTTAACGCCTTAAAACATACGAAGATACCTATTTACAATATTTCAAAATATTATGTTACAATCTTTTCACATTGTACGTTTTGTTTTAGACTGAATCATTGACAAGAGTACCCAACTCGATCAATAAACCAAAACAAAAAGCACGTGGTGTTTTCTTCATGTATTACTTTACAGAGAGGTCAAGAAAAAACCACACTTGCAAAATATCTTACAAAATATATTGTGGTAACGCACGTACGCAATTTTTGTATGAATATGTATTGTACAATTAAACAACAATTATATGGTCTCAATATCATAGAAAAAATATAAGTTTGTTTTAACTTAAGTTTCGCATCATTACAAATATGTTCTGATCCATGTTGTCATTTCATACAATGTTTCAATGAGTGAGTTAAGGAATTTTGTGAGAAAGCAAGATTTCGGGTGATAAGTTATTTTTTTTAACAAAATGAATAAAATACGGCTTGAAGTTTCAACAACTGTCAGATCATAAATAAAATGTTTAAAACGACTCCGATATTAAAATGTTACGAAAATATGCGTTTAAATCCTAACAGTTGTACATTCACCTGACGTCATCTGAAATGTACAGCGTCTAAATATTACCGAAGTAACGTTATGCGATTGATCAGTCGAAGAAAATGTTACATAGTCACTCTCAAAAGTTATCTTGCACACGTTTAAGATTAGAATGTTAGTAATTTGTTCATTATTGGTCAATAATATGTGATAAACTTACATAAAATACTAACCACACGTTACATCCCATCATTGTATCCAAACTTCGTGTTGTCTTTAGAACTAAAATGAAATTTCCATAAGATTTAAAAAAAAGAGAAGTAAGCAGTGCCAAAAAAAGCAGTGTATGAAGAAAGAGAAACAGAATCGCAGAAAATAAGTTCATTGTGTGTGTCATTGTGTTACACATTGTTATTGTGTTTTCTTTTTACGATATGTTTTATTGCAGTTTATGTTTGTGTCATTAATACATACATATTATGCCACCTATCATTGCATTATGAATTACCATGTGAATTACACTGCAAACTGTGACGTGCACACATGTTTATTCCTTCTATCATATGTAATTCGCTAATAAAAGCTATACATCAATGTTTTGCTTCTATTTATTCTTTCTTCATATCTTAATACTTGAACAATTTCTTACTATACATGTATGTTAATTGTTTGCATACATTGTTTTAATTGATATAATATCTTTTTTTTTTCAAAATATAGCTTTAATCAAGACGTATATCAAATAATATACAATATAGTTATATGTAAATAAAGTGTAGATATGTGATTATTAAATAATAATATATGTGTAGTTAATAACATCATCGAATCAGAGTTGACACATGTATAACATAGAATATACAACATGACTTACAACTTATGACAACATATAATCGTATATAAATAAAATGTTTAATATGTGTGTAATTAATAATATATGTGAAGTTAACCGCATCATCAAATCAGAGTTGCCCGATTTTGTCATTTGTTAATTAATAAGAAGAAAAAGACGGAAAGAAATACATAGTGAAATCTAAAACAGTGTACACCTGCATTCATTTAAAAGTCAGATTCTTGTGCATACACAAAGTATATGGTTTGTTTCACAATTTCTATATTTATTAAACCTGTATACTTTCTTTGGAAATTTGCATCGAAATGACAATGTCGTGTACTTTGACACGAGCTGAGTTTGTTTAATCAACAATCTTGTGTACTTTTGTCGTGAATTCTTTATAAAGCTCGGAAACAAATCGAACGTGGAAGGGATATTTTTACATCACAGGGACATTCTCCACGGCATAGTCAGTAATACGTTTGTATAATCAGTTTCTAATGGATGTGAACATTTTCGGAGATATAAAGTAATGAGAAGAGACAGGGGATTATGCATTAACGTCAGTCTAGACATACAAATCAGATCGTGGGAATTCTACACCATACTACATCCATGACGCAGTCGTTTTTTAAATCATTTCATGACGTAATGTAATGCTCGTTTATGGAATGTTTATTTTGCTCAAATGACATAGATAGATTTTGCGCAATTCAAAATCTATTTAGAATGTTATATTTCTGCATTTCAATCTATGGTCGTGCTAATTGTATTTCATATGCCAACGTTATCCTTGTTGATGGAAGGAGGCATAAAAAGATACATTAGACCTGCGTGGCATTATATGCTATTTTGCCAAAACGTTGAACAGTGGGCCATCCAATGCCAGTTAAATCGTAAATGCGACGAAAAAGTTCATAGTGTATTACTTTCTATACAAATTGGTTGTCAATTCTCAATATCTGTAACATTTATAATTTTAAATCAAATATACGCTAAAATAACCAATTTAATTCGAGGCCTATTTGTTATCTACCATAACACCAAATGCGGCTGCGACTTAAATTATGGCAAACCATTAAATAAATATTGTTTTATACGTTGAACAGAACCTGCTTTATCAATATTTATTCTAAAGAAGCTAAATGTGTCATAGCAGTTATTCACAAAGTAGCGAACACAGACATCAGAGGTTCAAAGCCGGGGAAGCTCAAGGTATTTTTTTAGCTACCAGAAAGATATTGATTAATTGTGAAACCGCTTTTGTTGCTGTTGTTGTTTTTATTTATAATTGAAGTGCATATATTATTTTATTTATGTTTGTAAATAAATATGCATCACTTGAAAGACAAGCGTATTTTAAACAGACATGCTTATTATATTAAATGTATTATTAAATACAATTGCATTTCAATAAAAAATGAAATCAGTTTTGAATGACTTGTTAAGTGCAAAGGAAAAAAAAGAGTTGAAAGTCAATTTATTCGAGAAGTGCATGTTTCATCTGATATGAGTAATTGCATTCATATCAGCGTATGTAATCTGTTATAACCATGTAGTCGTAAGTGATTCTAATTCGGTCATTCCAATAGTATTAGCAACGATTGATACGTTTATCTTTGATATATGTAAGTCAATAATGCGTAAAGGACATTTGCGTGTACTAAGGTCATTGGTTTTCATGAACTAATTAGTAAGCTTTCTATGAATACTAACATAAGATGTTGATATGTTCTTAACATACAAATGCCGGTATAAGAAAGAAAAAATACTTTCTGTACATGAATATTGTTTCAAGGAGTATAATGGTATTTTCAGGAAACAAAAAAATATTCAAATTTAGTCTTCGAAAATACAAACTCCTAATTCATACAAAAACATAACGATTACAACAGGTCTATGTAACATGCCTGTTTCGATAGCATGTATGTTAACGATCATATTGGACAAGGAAAAACATAAATTACACTTTGCTTGTCTAATAAAAGGCGCGAACTAGTTAAATGTCCCGAGAGCCATATTTTATTGAACTTACAATATGTCTCAAACGCCTGTATAGTGTAATTGCCTTATGTCGAATCAAACAAGAATACGCATAATAAGAGAACTATTACAAAGAAAACGGCTTAATCAATCAATATAAAATGCCATTATACAGAAACAAAACCTGGATGTTTGACGAAAATAAACAGCATTTTAACTTACTTGCTTTCAAGAACTCAGATTTCGGGTAAATTAAACATTTCCTATTCATAAATAAACATCTGACTGGAATTTCCCGGAGCATACAGACTTCAAACACATTGTTTTTGTCAAATGAAATACGTGCAGTTGATCAATATCACAATGTCAAACACTATAGTAGACATTAGTATTCTCTCGTTGTTCATCACGTGTATAGTGGTATTGAAGCAATTGTCATGGGTGTAACGTTACGAGCACAATCACGTGTCTTGACAAAAGTGTTGCATTTGTGACAGATTTCTTTAGAGAATGGATCTGTTAGTAGTTTTACTTTGTGTAATTGTTTCAGATTTAGTTTTACTGGTTTTATTTTTATTTTTACGTTCCGGAAATAAACAAACAATATAACGGATATTAATGTTACGATTAGAACGTGAAAAATAAACGCGTGTTTCCACTTGCTATAAGTATACTACCATAATTCTTCTTTTAAACCATATACTTAGTTTAGTTTAAACCTATTTATTTTAGCTCGATTGCATCGAAAGCCTCAGGCTTATAGAAAAGCTCTCGAGTCCGTTTCCTGGGACTTGAACCAGAAGTTGGTGTATTTGGGGGCGATCGAAGGAACGCTCCCAGTGGGGTTCGAAACCGTGACCTCCCGATCGCTAGGCGGACACCATATCCACTACGCCACGGCGACCTGTAAAACCATATCTTAAATACAAGGTTGTGTGAACCTACACAACCTAGAAATATCGATTACACATGGCTATAAAACAGAACACACACTCACCGCTTAATAGGTCACCATAACGACGGGATTTACGTATTGCAGTGTAAAAAGTAATTATTTGATAAGCATCATGTGGATTGAACAATCCATTTAAGACCATAATGGCCGATACTAATAAGTCGTCGTGGAATCGATCGTTATTTTAAGACATCTACAAAGTACTTGAACAAATAGGTAAGACAAGAACGATTTTATCGCTCACCAGTAATCATGTTGCCATAAAACAATACCATGTTTTGATAAAGTCCTTATTCTATGGGGCTTATAAAGGATGTGGCGCAAATAGTATTTTACAAGTATGCAAAATACGACATACACGTACAATATTACTAAGTTTAGACAAAATATATAAATATAAAAAAATGAATTACATCGTGTATGCACTTGATATACAGACAGACAGACAAACATTTTATTTGACTTGCACAATGTAGATCGTCAACATCACATGTGGTTGGTATTGATAAATGTCAATATGTAAATGCGCAGAAAACAAATGTCAACAAACATGAATATTTACAAAACAAATATATACAGAAGTACAGAGGATGAACAATTTGATACGATTTAACAAATTCAATCTAATACTCAACGATTCCTTAACATATAAACACAGTTTTATTTATTCAGACCTATTGGTTGATTGTAGCAATTGTGCAAACTTTATAACAGATGGATTATTACAGTTATATTTTGTAATGAATTTCTTTCTTATATCAACACATGTTGAACAAATACATACAAAATGAAATTCGTCCTCAGTGGCATTACAACAAAGACAATATATTTTTTGTATAGCAATAGTGTTTCCATTATAACTACCAGTCTTTATACGAAGGAGGTGAACAGATAGTCTTAATCGGCATAAATAAAACCATATTTTTTTCGAAACTAAGCTAGGTAAATCTCATATTCAAGATTTGACTTAAATGTTCTATTAATGTCTAACATTGAACTATCTTCTATTGTACGGTGCCAGATTTGTTTATATGCATCTTTAATTCTGGATTTTATTATGGATTAAAAAATTTAACATCCATATCATGAACGCTGTTAAAGACATAACTGAATCCGTAATCATCAAAAAAACAAGATATGCTAATATATACTGTTTTGACCTTGTGGTTTCTTTTAGATTTAAAAAAGGAATAAAGATGAGTTGCATAAAGTGGGTATAAAGCACAAACTGTACTTGTTTAGGAAAGTTTAATGTGTTTCCATTTATGTTAAAATATGTGAAGTGTATCATTGTTGAGGGCTATTTCTTTTTCAATCTGAATCTTAAGTTTTTAAATAATTGATAAAACAGTTAATTGTAGATGTTTGTTTTCTTTATTTCATGCTGAATATGAAATATTTCATTACTATTATAATGTAGTTCACATCGTTATAAACCTCTAGTATTTTGAAGGTATTTACTCCTAGACAGATGTCTAAGAGAGATAGCTCAACATTTAATTGTTGTTTCTCTAGAAAAGTTGTCAATTGATTCCATAAAGTTTGAATATGTTTACACTCCCAGAAATGGTGTTCTATTGTTCCAATATGTTCACTACACATATCATATAGATTTGTGTTGGATAGGTTGCACTTAAAAATATATTTATTTGTAGCTATGATTCTCTGGATGTATTATATTGAACATTTCTCAGTGTGCTATCAGTAGTTGATTTATATGGCATGATAAATAGTTGTTTCCAATTAACTTCGTTTTCTCCAAGAAGGTTTTGCCATTTAGTTTGAGGTTTAGAGGTTTCGGCATGGTTTTTAATTCGAAGTGTGTAAACTTTTTTGTTCGTTTTGTTTTGTTTTGCAATTATGTTTTCTTTTAATGTTGTTTGAGTACTTGGTGGGGTATTTGTATTTGTTGCGGCTTGAATATGTATGGGTATACTTTTGATCAATGTGTAGTACATCAGGAAATTATTTGAAGGTATTCCGAATATATAGCATAAAATATCAAAAGAATAGAAGTCGTGTATCCTGTAGTCGTACAATTGATCTACATATTTTATGTTTCGTTGAAACCAATATTTATAGAAAAAACGTCTTATTGTTGGTAGTTATGTCTTTATTGTTCCATTAAATGGTTTAGCTGTTGTTGTTTTTTTGGTTTCTATATTATGAGTATTTTTATACCATGCCGATATAGCGTTAGATAGAAATATGTTTTTATACTATTATTGTTGATATTACACTAAAAAAGTAAGGAATCACCATTTGTTTTTAGAATTTTCTGGTAGAATAATTTCCATTTACTCGTGTTAGTATTATCAATATATCGTTTAACCCAACTGCATTTGATTGCATTCAGAAATGAATCTATGTCCGTTAGTCGGATACCACCATATTCTACTGATTGAATAAATTGAGTTCGCTTAATTTTCTTCGGCTAACCGCCCCATATGAAATTTAATATTTCTGATTTTATATCTTTGATTATATCATTTGGTTGGTTTGGGAGAACTGTGAGTGTATGAATTAATTTAGGGAGTGCAAACGTTTTCAACAAGGCGTTTTTACCGATTAGTGTGAGTTTACGATGCCGCCATGATTTTAAAACAATTTTTAAATTGTTGTAATTTAGGCAATGCCATTCCCAAAAGGGTTAGCGATTCTATAAGATTATTGAATTAGTCACTACTGTCTTTTTAAAAGTAAGTTGCATCGTCAGCAAATAGGGACTGTTTAATTTCTTCGTCTGGTTCAAGCGATATTCCTCTTATATGTTTATTTGATTGGATATAGTGTGATAGATACTCGATGCATATAATAAATAGCGAGGATGAAAGTGGACATCCTTGTCTTACCCCTCTTTCGATGTTAAAACAGTTGGAAATTAAACCTTTGTTAATACGTGTGATTTTAATATCGGTATAAAACAATTTAACCCATTTCATTCGACTTTCACCCAAATTGATATCTTATAAGCAATAGAAAATAAACGAATAATCTAGTAAATCGAAAGCCTGTTCGAAGTCTGCAAAGAAAAAAAGGCCAGAATTGTTTGGTTGGTTGAATAAATTTATTCATTCTTGTGTCAGACGCACGTTTTCACCAATGTAACGTCATTCAATGACACCAGAGTGTGATCTTGAAATGATTGATGTTATTTTTTTTTAAATTCTGTTTGATATACTTTTAGTTGCAACTTTATAATCATTGTTTAGTAAACAAATCGGGCGCCAGTTTGATAAAGATTCTTAGTTTTTTTCCAGGTTTTGGAATAATTGATATTGTATTTTGTTTTTGAAGCGTAGTTAGGGTTTTGTTGTCAAATGAATAGTTTAGTGAATTAATTAAATGTGTCTTAATATCTTTCCAGAATATTTGATAAAACTCGATAGTGATGCAATCAGATCCTGGACTTTTGTTATTTTGCATTTCTGTTAGTGCTAATCCACATTCATATTCATTAAGTAATCCGTCACACAATAGTTTTTCCTCTTGATTTCAAGCATGATGTGTATTTATAAAAAGGGTGTTATTTAAAAAAAACTCGTTTATAGAGGGTTTCGAAAAATAAACGTTGTTCTTCTAGTATTTGAGTTCTGTTTATTATATCTTCGCCATTGACTACTAATTTGTGTACAGTTTTTTTGTTCACTTCTACGTTTTTCTATGTCTATGAAGTATTTTGTATTTTTTTCATTGTGTTCAACATGATGTGCACGCGCTCGTAGTATTATTCCATTGGGATGTTTATGATAGATTCCTTCTAATACTTGTTTTTTATGTTATTTCATTTTCAATGGCGGTGGTATCATTTGTGTTTGTTTCATGCAATTGTTTTTTCAAGTGTTTCAATGGTTTTGATGGTTTCAGTTTCAATTGTGTGTGGGTTTTTTTTTTGTTCAAATGATGTGTATATAATTGTTGTGTGACGTATATTACCTTTAATTACTTCCAATTAGGTGTTTGGGTTTGCATCTTTACTATTTTGAACTGTATGGGATATTTCCTGTTTTTTTTTGTATTTGATATTGTGTATCTAATAAGATGCTGTTATTAATTTAAAAGTATCCTGGGCCTCTTTCAGGTTGTATTGTGTGCAGTTTAAGTTCAGCTAGAGAGTGGTCTGTCATAAATCCTGGTTTTATGCTACATGTCTCAATTATGTTGCAAAGTGACTCAGATATAAAAAAGAAGTCTAGTCTACAAAATATTGTTGGTTTTGTGTTTGAGGGCCAAGTGAATTTGCTTTCGTTTGGATTTACTGTACGCCAGATGTCTATCATATTGTAGTTTTCAATTATGTTATTCAAAATGTTTCTATTTTTAGAATGAGCATAAAGCTTTCCCTTCTTTTTATCTAATAATGGGTTAAGAACAGTATTGAAATCACCACCGATTCCAATAATTTTTTGATGTTATAAATCCAATTTCGGCAGCCTCTGGCGTAATCTGAAACTTCAATATTGTATACAGTTTTGATAATTATGTTCTCAGAGGCTGCTATTGTAAACCAATACTGCACGATTCGCATGTTTCTATGTATAAAGAGAAGATATCTTCCTAGCTCGTCATAGACACATGCATTACAGGTATTAGTTTAAACTCTTAAAAGCCTCGTACAGAACTTCAGATTTATCCTTTTCAATTCCTTGGATTTCGTAAAACCCCAAACTTCTGCTGAATAACCTAAAATAGACCCAAGGAATGCATCACATAATTGACAAAGATTTTTGATATTGACATTTATAAAACAATGTATTCAATTCTTTAAGAGGTTTGCCAATTAAATGTCCTCGATTTAAATTAAAACTACCTACGATTTAAATTAAAACTACCTATATAATTATATACAATACCTTAATAATTAAAATCATTTACAGTGTCTATAGCATGGTCACTGTATATCCACTTTTCATTTGGCAATAATCAGTCTCTTTTCCGAAAAACAAATATCTTTGTCTTATCAATATTAGCCTGCAGTCCTCATGTATCACAATACGTATATAAATTATCTAAATGGTTCTGAATTTCTTCTGGTGATTAACCTATAATGGCCATGTCATCTGCAAAAAGTAATGAAATTAAAAGAATTCATCTAGTTGCAATCCTGAATCAAATTTATTTTGCAAAAACAACTCAAGATCTTCTATAAAGATATAATTTGCGTTTGTTTCGTAAGCGGGTCAAGTCGTAAAAATAAAAATGACTGCGCGTGCCTTACACAACTGAATATAAACGAAATCGAATATTTTTTTCACAACTGTTAGTTGTGAAACTACATCTGTCATTGATCCATCTTGTCTAGACACACATATGTTCTGACAAAAGGAACCGAAAAAAGTGGATTTTGTTTTATATTGGCCTTTGATTAATTACATGTCAAGGCATTATTCTTAGTAAATAAATCGAAACATATACTGCGCAAACTCAATTGATTTTTGAATCCTAATTTTGATAACCCTATCAATGAAGATGGCGGTTAGTACACATTTTTTATGTTTGATAACGTTTGCCAAAATGTAAATAATTTAACGCATAGTATATGACGAATCTGACACGACTTGTCATTTCATACAATATTTTAGTACACGAGTTCACGAATTGTGTGAATCATCGATCCTTTTGTGAGCTTACAACTATATTACCTTCACGAATTTAATTCGAGTCTGCACTCAAATGATGGAAAATATGCCATTTACAAGAACATTAAGTTCTAATTATCAAGGCTCTAATCTCTTCAGAGTTGTATTATCCCATTTAAAACTAATCGTTTATGATGACTATTCCAGTTGGCTCTCGTCATCAACGTAACCAGTCGACGTCGGTATTAACTAGCATGCGAAGACGGTGAAGATGAAAACATATGTTATGATCTATAGCTCGTTTTTTTATAACTATCATATCGGTCACCGACAAACAAAAAACACAACAACAACCGCATCGACCACGTTCACAACAATCATTGCCATGACCATATCCACACGAAAAGTCATTAACACCAACATCACTATTATACCCATCAACTAAATCGCCATCACCACAGCCACCATCATCACAATCACAGCCATTAGTAACAACTACAGGCTAACCACCACTACAGCTTAGAACGCCTTATAAATTATAAGCGAAACCATATTAATAACAACGACTACCGCACCAAAAAAATCCATCGATCAACTTACTGTGACATTTAAATACAGGTTTTCACATTTTACTAGTAATTGTTTGTCACATTTGATAATATATTAGCCACTTCGTGAGACAAGAAGTCTCATACTGAACACATTACATGAATTGTGTCTTGATATTCTTAATATGGAACACGTTACATGAATACTGGCTCGATATGGAACACGTTACATGATTATTTGTTTGATATGGAACACGTTACATGAATACTGGCTC
The DNA here is from genome assembly GCA_007657795.1 of Dreissena rostriformis. NCBI lineage: Eukaryota > Metazoa > Mollusca > Bivalvia > Myida > Dreissenidae > Dreissena > Dreissena rostriformis. The sequence goes on along the minus strand of VMBQ01001904.1, from coordinate 66,975 downwards.
GATTTGGAACACATTACATGATTATTTGCTTGATATGGAACACCATATATGAATACTGGCTTGATATGGGACACGTTACATGAATACTTAATTGATATGAAACAGGTAACATGAATTCTGTCCTGAAATTGAACACGTTAATAAATACTGGCTTGATATGGAACACGTAACATGAATACTGGCTTGATATGGTACGAGTTAATAAATACTGCCTTGATATGGAACGCGTAACATGAAAACTGGCTTGATATGGAACTCGTTATATGAATACTGTATTGATATGGAACAGGTAAAATGAATACTGCCATGACATGAAACACATATCATGAATACTGTCTTGAAATGGAATTCGTTGCATAAATACTGTCTTGATATGGAACGCGTAACATGAATAATGCCTTGATATGGAACCGGTAACCTGTATACTGTCCTTACATGGAACACATATGATGAAAACCGTCTTGAAATGGAACACGTTACATGAATACTGTCTTGAAATGCAACACGTTACATGAATACTGTCTTGACAGTGTATTTTAGTTTTGCACGGTTTGGCGCGCTTTCGAACGTCATACATCCTACTTCTTTGTATTGACAATACCACGGCGGAGACCATAGATTTATATGTTTATGTTTAATTTTATATTGTCCTGGATTGTATAGATCATTAGTCAGTGGCCTTATTAACAAAGCTAATGGGTGTTAACACGAATTGATTTCCTGAAAATGTTTCTGGAGCTTCATTACGCATACATATTTGCAAGTAACCTCTCTATGTTGAGCCAGAACGGTAGTTATTGATAATCTCATTAAACAATCCACGTTATGGTTTCTCACAGATATTTTGGGGAAACTTGTGAACTCTGTATGCATCAATTATGCGCTCGCAATGTTTCTTACAATTTATAATCGGTGTTCTTCCTGCATGTGTTTTATGGATAGCAATTGTTCTAACATGCTTTAAAAACGTCATGTATTGTGAGTCTTTTTTGTCATAATGAAAACTTATATTCCATACACACATTGCAAGCGTGTTTGGTTCTGCACCTTCATTTTTTTTACTTTGGTGTGTTGTCCAGAAGATTTAACGTGTACCTTGCTGTATCCAGTTTAAACAGTACAGTGACCTACTTGATAGAAACTATTGATTAACAACATTTTCCCATGCGTTTTGTACTATATGCCATTTTCACCATTGAAGAATTGTTTAAAGCGTATCGAAAATGTCAACATGGTAAAATATGAGCCGCGCTTTGGGAAAACCGGGCAAATGAATGTGCGTAGTGTCGTCCCATGACCGGCTCATATTCATAATGAAATGGGAATTTTCACGTGGCTTCGAGAAAAGCTGATCATTCCAGCGAGTAAAGACCTCTATGCAATTTATTGCTTAACAATTTTATTTAAACATATTCGTTATACTATACAAAGAGACTATTTAAAGGGGATTTATGTCTTTCTTTAAATAATCTAGTATTGTTTCCACGTTCATCACATATATTTATATGTAACAGATAAATAAAGCACAACATTTATTTGTAAAAAGAATAGAATATAACCAAAGGTAAGTCATAAGTCATCAAATGGGAATCCTTAAAAAATGAAAAGCCCTCTCGTATGAATAATTCCGGGATGAAATTTAATGGTGTGATCTACTATATGTAGTGGGGTCAAACTAAATTAATAAATGGAAAAAATAATAAAAAATAATGAGCATCGAAAACAGTTCAATTAATGTTTGAATTTGTTTTTAAGTTTACTTTACTTTTCTAGTGTTGTGCATCCGTTCCAACAATATATTGCATACATATATATCAAGGATGAAAATTAAAAAAAATAACATGAACTGCACTTATGATATTATTAACCCTAAATCATCTCATAATTATTGAGTTTACAAAACATCGTTAGAAATAAGGTTTAACAGCTCGGGGTTCGAGTTGGTATTATCTTCCAAACATGTTGATATACTGAGCTGTTTTATTGTAAGTATTTATAACGATTATGCTTCGTTATGCCGTTTGCAAGTACTTGAGTGCTCGTATGTCTACCAAGTAGTTTTATTGAACAAATTCCAGGTGTTCGTCTATTTTGCTTTCAACAAGAAATGTGCTGTAAAGCAAATTATATAATAACATACTCTATTATAACTGGCAAAGAGTCATATTCAGAAAATACTTGTGAAATGGTCCGTGAACAATTACGGTAGTACACATGGCTACACTCTGTGTCTTACTTGTGGCGTTGTGTTATGCGTTACCATTTTTGCAAAAGTTTCCAAATGTTTGATGCCCATGACTTGGAGAGAAGGTAATCACATGCTTCTTCACATTGTCTACTAATAATATGGCATACATTTGGACGCTATTTCGTTAAAAAATTTAAAGTAATAGTTGCCTACTAGTAAATATCGAAATATATACATCGGGTATCTACCTACTTCGGCATACAAAGCATTTGAATTTATAGAACATTTAACATTTAAAAGCACTTTAAAGTATTTGCGTTGGACTCATTTTTTTTTCAGCTTTAGTTAATCCGCACACCTCGCTTCCATAATTTAGAATTAGTATTTGTGGCTTGTACAATGTATAAATGCGCCGATGCTTTACATAACTATTCCTAAATAATCAAAATTGTTCACGCCTTCAATTAGATTATCGTTAAACATCCATTTATATCCATTTTAAATATGCATTTATGTTAATTAACCATTTTTATTTAGTTGACATCGACCGTTATATTCCACTACGTGCAATACTCTTACAAATTGTTCATGGACGATTGTACTCCCTTAGCGGATTCTGAGATAAATATTGCGTCATCGGCGGATAATAGAAGATAAATTGATAATTGATCAACATTAATGCCCGCATTTATATCAGCTTGTAAGTGCAACTCAATGTCATTTAAGAATAGTGAATACATTATTGGCGAACAATAAGAGCGATAATGCATTTGCTAAAACATTAACCCAGAACAATCTTGTGTTCCATGTTGAGCTATTTATACGTACAATTATCATGTTCAACAATGTTTGCACTGTTAATATTCTTAGAGTCTCAATATTGATCTTACCCAGGTC
>VMBQ01001904.1:8086-61346 GCA_007657795.1 Dreissena rostriformis | reverse complement strand
ATAAGTCATTTGAATCCTTGTTTGGTAACCTGAAATTAAAATAGAACACAAATATGTGTTAGTGTTTGGTTATTACTTGTGAAAGGTAATGAAAAATGAATAAAATAATGTATGCAAGTGTTCAAAACCATTGCATTTAAATAAATGGCTTTTCATTTACACAAGACCTGCAATCTGACCATTATTTAAACTCTCAAATTTCAACGTGGATTTCATTTTACTGCTTTGTCTGTACAGTGATTAATTGAAGTTTGAATCGTAAGTCAGCCACGGAAAATACATTAATTATTTCAATAACACTTATCGATTTCTCAGTATCACACTTATTGTATGTGCCGTAATGGCCTAATGTGTATCCCTGGGCTGACAACAAGTATGTTAGGTAGCTGATTCATTATCTCAGTTTACAAATTAAACAAGAGTTAAACAGTCAACAAAATTAGTTGCATGGTCAAACATCGTACTTATCGTATGCTAACACAAATTCCGAATAAACATTACTTTACCAAGGAAAAGGCAATTATATTTTTCCGTATATTTTCAGTAACCAATCTGTGTTGACGAGTAACAAAGAGTAGGCATACTTTGATTACGTTTTACGCAAGTCTCAACAGGTATACAACACAGATAATGTGTCAGGCAATGCTTTGGTCAAAATCTTGTTTTCATAACCGATATAATCAAAGGCGCAAAAAAAATTATAGTGTGTAAACAACTTCTAGATCTATCAGCATTTGTTTGGTAAATTAAGATGTATTTGATTTAGTTTAAAAGCATGTGATAAAAAAGATCTGACACTCGTTGTCATATCATACCATATTTATTAAACTCGTCCAGAAAATTCGTTAGTAAGCTCGCCAAAGGCTCGCTAACTAACAAAATTCCTTAACTCGTTTAATAAAATATGGTGTGATATGACAGCTCATGTCAGATCCTATATATAAGGAAAGCTGCTTTTAAACAGATCTTCTGCAAAGATTAACGTTATTCCTAGTTTCTATGCAGCGGAGCGAAACAGCTCCTTTCGCGGTTTTATTGGTTATTATTATTGGTTATTAAACAAAGTCGGTTTCAATATATCAAGGGACTTCTTTTGCCAACATACTTTTAAAGTGAACAATACTTGTTTTCATGTTTTGAAGATTGTTTTCACATTAAGCCGAATCCCCCGAGTTGCAAGAAAATTTGCTGAAAATGTGAAATGTTTGATTTATAGACGCAAGCAGTTGGTTCTTGCACGACAACAGCAGTACAAATTAATAAGGTGGTTGTAATGTTTCCGAAGTTCTAAGATGCACACTGATGCACTGATGATCTAACCGACTGATCAGTGACCATTAATACGGTAGGTGACTGCTGTATTGTCTGTGACAAAGGTCCTGTACTCTAAACGGCTCAATGATAGCAGGTTAAATCAATGTGAACATCAAATTCAACCCTGTTCCTAAAATTATTCAGCTTCATATTTTGAGAACTAATTGACGTTTCAGAGCCTTCGGCAAAAACAAATAACACACCGTTATATCTTTGACAGTTCGATCATATATGAACTAAAACAAGATGTATACGGACTATTTGTTTTACAGACTTAAATTTTAACACAAACACGTTCCAAATCCAGTAATTAATCTAATCAACAAAATACATGTGAGACCCTAATCGGGCCTCACAAGTGACAATTAGAAATTGGAAAACTACATCCCTGCTTGTGTAGTGAGTACTGACTTACTGATTTAATACAAACAGTAACTGGTTAAATACCCATGATATAGACGGTTATATTAATATCAAGAAAAGTCCAGCTTATAAAGGAAGTACTGTACATAATTCATAACATTTTAGCCTATACATTGACAGCACGTCGGGAAGTTTACTGGGTAAATTAACTTATAACTTGTAATAAGGCCGCACCATTAAATCGCTGTTTAGTTATTTTTGTAAACAAATGATTTTCTCAAAGGTTTACTAGATTATGTTATTTCAAAACAACTTTAAAAAGGAGAACATTTGAATAAACAAAACATTCCGCTTATCGATAGTCTCTCTATAGAGTCATTGTTATCTCTGTTATGCAAAAACTCGAAATACATTGGTGATACATTTGTTTGAATAATAATCACAATCACAATATGTTTTGTATGTGAATACATGCTATTATGAAGGCCAAAGAACTGCAAATGTATTCATATGTCAATCAATTTTATAGCGTTTGCAAAACATTTCAGAGCATTTGTTAAATTGTTGAATATGCAACAGTGTATGCACGGTTATACTGAGTGCGAAGAAACTTTCTTCTTTCATCTAGATCAATGAAGCACTTATTGTGTCAATATTAAGTCAGGAGGATTGGGCTTATCGCTTGGCATCGCGTTCATAAAGATTGTATTGTCAAACGTGAAAGAATGAAAGAGAAGAATCAATATAGTTAGCGACGTAGAATAACGAGTTTACTTGTGTTATATCATTTAAATTAATTGGTAGAGGTTAGTTGAAAGGCGCTAACTCCACTAAACGGTCACCATATAGCATAACTATTAAAATAGACTGTAAATGTTCATTCAATTGCATTGAAATGAAACTATAAATGACAGCATATTGTATAGTTGTTAATTTGGGGTTTCCGTGCATTGCTGTAAAGGTTGTTGTTATAGCTTTGGTTTTGTCTTTGACATAATTACAACGAATCAATCGTATTTTATTGTTACATATTTATTTTAAATGTTGTGTATTTATTCATAGCTTGCCCCTGTTGGCGCTCAAATATGGCGAGTTGATCCTGAAACTTTTGTCATTGACAAACATTCGGAGCCAGACCTAATACTCTACGTTTAATCATAAAAGCTAAATATATATAGCATGATTTTACTTATGTTTCAAAATGAAATACGTAAATAAAATACAGAAACGTTCATATATACATGTAGGCCTCTTTTTGAAACCGAAAAATGTAATTATGATTAGACTAGTTTTTCGTCAAAGGCTTGTAAAACTGATATTATGATTGTATTCAAAACTCTTATACAAACTAAGAGGCACACATTTTTAAAACGTCATAACGCCCATTAATTATTTTAATTTGATTTCCAACCAAGTTTGACTGAAGCATACATCACCAATAGCGCCTGTCATGCGTCAATGTCCTTTTTTCTCTCCATAGGAGGGAGGGGGGCAACATTGAATTTGATTAAATAGATCTACTCGACAAATAATGTTCGAGCATCGTCTTTTTTATTTTCTGATGAGCGCAAAACAAACGCAAGATAATTTGAAATAAGTTGTTTTAAAATGTTATCTTTGCAGTACACGAGACGTTCGATGTACAAACACTATAGCATTTTGTTATAGTTCAAGATAAAATGACATTTGATTAAGCAAGTATTTTGTTTTAGTACTATTATGCCAACGTTTATCGATTACACGCGTGACTTTGTTATTTGATTAAACATGATTTTTTGTGAGAAATATTAAGCGAACACAACGCGTTCAATCCACGCATTACTATTGTATATGTAATATGGTTGACTTTTTATAGAACTTTTGTTTTAACACTTATATCGCAATGATTTAACACATATATCTCAACAAAACAATTCCATCGACGTTTGCGATGTATGCAAATTAACATACAAACATTGCATTTAAATAATGTTTTGAATGTGTTATAAAAAACAAAACAAAATGACTCCAATTATCTAAAGTTTGAGCTTGAAAATTCAACAATTCAGATAGTCAAACAATGGCAATGTTATAGGATGTGTTATAATTCCAAAATGTTGTTAAGCCAAACATGCGATTTCATGATATAACAGAGCTCTTTTTAAAAGGGTCAATCAACTGACAAATGCACTTAACCGACTTGTAATTTGAGTAACATGACTATTGAGTTATCTCTACTTTGCAGAGTACACGTTTTTATACGCGAACGAAGGAGACGATTCCTTTTATGTTAAAATTCAATCGTACAATATCTATCCTTAATCGAGTAAATGTGAACTTGTTTGCAATTATATTACACAAATAACGTGCCAAGTCAACAAGAATTTAACAATGGGAGAAAGCTAACAATAGTCCGGGACCTTTCCTTAGACATAAACTAATATAACCAGACAGGATATCATGTAGGAACATCATTCGTATAAGCTCCCAGGAATTCTTTACCACTTGGTTTTGACAATAACTATTACGTCAGCCCGGTTTTGCTTAATTCAATTCAATTCAATAGTTTATTGGCAATCTGGCATTCTGAATTTGGCCAAGAACATATATACAAAAGAGATGTGGCCAAGACAGGGAATCATACAATATAACATATAACACATTTAAGTATAAACAAATGTGTCAAACAAAAAAAATGAGTGCATACTAACAAATAACATGTAAGACTATGCAATACATTACATTACTGCGTGAAAACATGCTTAATGTTATTCTTCCTGAACGACAGAAAATGTATGTATCAGCATCACAGAAAGGCTCTAAGCAATTCTATACACTTAGTGGATTTTGTTAATATTGCAATCAACTAGTTTTGTTGTTATTGTTTTCATTACAAATATTTATACTCACAGACATTGTATCATTTGTGTTTCTGACTGAAATTAAATACAAACCACACAGGAACTATGCGACAGTTTGCACCTGTTTTGATAAATCGCATGTCACTTCTAGATGCCATGTGGTCCGTAAGGATCGATTGAAACTAAAAATACAATATTAGCAATATTGATATGGGTCCCGTTTTCACAACGAAAAGTTTTGTTTTGCATTTGAATTAAGCAGATGCGGGATTGTCCACTAATTCCATAAATATTATCCATCACTAGACATTTGAAAGATGAGATCTGTCATAGATTGGGTTCTCGAATGTCAATCGACCCTGCTGGTAAATAAGTTTGACGATTTTAGCTTATGGTCCATTTGTTTCTTGGTTTACTTATTCGTGTGCAACTCTATATTTGATTTATATAGTGTATGTTTACAAGATTAAAAACACATTATGGTGACAAGATAATGTACAAATGAACGTAAGTGTACGTGCTAAAATTATTTATAAAATAAACAAAACATGCTCAACAATATAGCATAATTATCTGCGCAATATTGTTTTGGTAAAACAATTCCGGCTCTGTACTACAGATTCTTTCTAATGCAATTATATGCAAATTAACTTAAAACAGATTCGCTTCAAAGTACATCAAGCCGGACATCAACGACTTCATTAACCATAATCAACGATGAGAAGGAGTATATGTTTGTAGGAAATAAAACCATAAAGCTTGTAGGGTTTCACCTATGTTGCATCAAATAAATTATGTTTGTGTTATGCCAAAACTCTGTATGGCATAATGCATGTATACATTACCAATTATAAAAATTTAATTCGAATGTAAGCCAAACATTCGAAAAAAAAACACGAAGCATGCCAAACAAACAATTAAAAGTGAAAACAACTGTGGCCACCACCTTTGGACGGTCAATACAAAGACCTTTTTCATCGAGTTTTATGGAGTTCCGAACCTTACATCTTGACCAGATGAATTCACACAAACAAGTTGTAAACATAAAACATAACTTCATAGTCAAATAACAATAAAGTTTGTTTTTATTATTCACGTTTTACTTAATTGTTTGATGCAAACCATAACAACAGGATAATTACTTTAAGTTCCACGATGGAACTCCAGATAACATTGCTTTTTTGCAATGTTTATGATAATATAAATACAACTTACGTTTTCATTTTACCTTTAACAAACACATCCACATACTGATACCGACTTCTCTAAATGACAAGTAATTACTACGGTAATACGACTCCCAACAGACAACTATTCGTTAAAATTAAAATAAAAGACTCTTTTTCTTAGTACACAAAAAATAACACACATTGTTGCATATTGAGAACGTAGCGATAACACGTCAAATGACCCCGCCTTATCCAATATACGATAAAAAAATATTATCAGAAGAGAAAGTTTTGTTAATATCCGTTGTTCCGTGATTTAATGCAACTGCTAATTACCTATGCAATAAAGGTAACAATATACAAAACAACATGATTAAATGATTAAACGGCCCAGTAATGCAAGTATCCTAACCTCAATTTCGTTTCATGATGCTAATAGTAATGATATTCAGAACACCATGGCGTCATCACTTGTTTTCAATATCAAACAGTTGTGTCAACAACTTTTTCGACATATTGTTTAATGAGATGACGATTCTGCGTGCAGAGAAAGTATTGTCAAAGAACAGAAACTTTGACATGATTATTTATATGACTTTACGTTACACTGACTTTCTGGTGTGTACTTTTAATTGTTTAAGAGCTGCAGTCAAACTGATGTTCTCTTGTATTGATGTTAGTCCTTGTGCTTTGTTAACTACTATAAGTCTTATCTGCATCTAAATTATTGAATAACATGTGCATGCAGCGTTTGTTCATCGATATAAACATGACGTGATTTTTCACAAAAGCGACAATTTATTATCTACTTACATGTTCCTGGGATGTGCTCTTTTGTATTGTGTTGTGTTTATCACACATATGGAATTTATAAACGAACCAATGATAGAATTGTATTGCAAGATATGCAAAGATACCATGAATACTAATCCTTGTTCTATTTTATGTTGAATATTACACAAATGATAAGGTGCATTTTCCTTGTTTATACTAATGAAATACAGAAATACGTGTTAAACACATTGTTTTACTTTATATATTATCGGAACGTCTTGTATTGTCCATTAAAGTTTATGAAATGTTATTGATGCAAGAAGAAAACATGCTTCTCTTTAAAAATATGATGATGTAAATGTGTTTATTGAAGTGTTTGCATTCATTTCTTTTGTAGAAAAAAAAAGTTTCAGTTATTTTGCTTCCAAGAAAAGTTAAAATTCATTTTATAATATTTTTAATAGCATTTCCGTTGAAATTAAGGAGCGGAAAAAACCCCCAAAAACCTATGAAAAAACTTGGGTTACCACGTTAGAAAGTTATTTCCAAAACATATACGAATAAATCAATTTCGCAGCCGTTTTCATAGAAAAGTACAAGTTCGCAAAATCGGTGGCGTTGATAATGAAAATATATAGACAGAATAATCCAACAAATCCGTAAATAACTGCCTGTTCGAAGGTTTTATATGTTTGTCGTTGTTATCGGAACACGTCATTAATGCATAACCACTCGCATGATATGTTATCGAAAACATTTAGATATCAGACAAATGCTTTGCTTTGTTCTTTTTTTCAATTATTTTGCACACCAGTACCTTTTATCGTTTTGTTCGGTGTGGTATTTCAATTCGCTTCTTACTAAGTATTTCAAGATTAACTCATACAAAATAATAATATACATCATTGTCAAAATAAAATCCATGATGTACGATGATGGTGTACTTTAACATTTGTTAAAAATACCAAAGCATTACATCTTGTGAATTAAGGTTAATTTCTCGAGATTTAATAGTGGCACAACTTTCCAATATCACATGACAATATAAAGAAGTGAAACTCCAGAAGCTGCAGCGGTATTGCAATTCTATCATACACACCTCTATGGCCATTTATTTCTGGCAAGGAACCAAACCTCATTAGACTGTGATGTTTTTGAAAACACATACATTAACTTAGTTCCGCATCGCATTATGTTATGTTCCAATCATTAGAATGAATATGTCTGGCATTGCGTATACTTAAATAGAAATCAGTATGTATCAACTTCCTTTCCTGAAAAACAAAGTGCGGTTTTCTTGGAAAAGGAACTCCACTGCTGTCTGTTTACTGCTTTAAGTATGCTTCGAGATTATGCCTGTCATTGTGTGCTGTTTGATAATCATTCTCTCAACATTTCGAGGCGGTGTAAAAATCAGTGAATAAACACATTTAAGAAACATTATCGGACTTTTGCTGGTTAAGTGTCATTCTTTTATAAATTGTGAGTCAGTGAATGACTGTTTTTGCACGACGTGTGCAATAAATCTCATCTTAGATCTATACAAATTTGACACTGTTACGGAATCTGAGCGAAAGGAGATTCGACAGCTAAAATACTATCTATAATACATTTTAACAATTTGCATGTTTGCTTGTTTCGCCCGTGATGTGAAAAAGTTTACCCAGGCTTATAATATAATATAACATTTCAATTGATGAAACGATTCAAATCTCAGAGAACGTATTACTATGCTGTTTAGCCTTAAACAATGCTATGGCATCTAAATGTCTTGTTTGAAGACCAAAATATTGATGGCGAATACTTGTCAATGTTGTTGGTACTTTTTTTCACTGTATTTTTTTAATCATTAATAATTCAATAAGCAATGACAATATAACAATTGCACCCGTAGTGCCATTTCCAGTGATTTAATTAAAACATCATAAAAATACCATGAAACACAAGTAATTAAATTTCGATAGAGATTTGCATAGCACTATGGTCAACTTTTTGCTTTTTGGCTTTAAACGTGACTCGTGTATATTAAGCCTGATGCACGATGTAAAATTGAATTTCGTGTGTCATTAAAATTCTCATTAAACTTATCTCTACAACAGTTTTTCAATGGTGGAAAATACTTGTTTAAATACATACTACTACGCTGAATGATCAATATAAAAGGTTTGCATTTACTTGTATATTACATAGTCGACGATATGATGAGGCACGGTGAGTCAGCAGATAAGCATAATCATATGCCAATATAACGACATGAATAAAGGCTACGCGCGGAACATTTTTGCACTTAGCAACATCGTCAATTGCAAACATTAAAACAGTTTTTAATATGCTGGATACTGTTCGAACTATGGTTGTAGCTTATTTTGCATGACGCTGATTTATTCGTATTGATTTGAATCCGCTTACTCACCAACAGTTGCAAAGTTCGGTGAAAGGTTGCATCAGTAGATGTTTTAATGAAACGGTAAGCGTTGCAAGTTGCAATTCAGCACAATATTGAATCTTATTTAAGCACAATATAAATAGATGTTAATGCGTGACATTTGAACTCTGCTTCAGTACTGAATATTGCTTCAAGAAGTTTTCAAAGCTGTTGCAAACAATAATTCAACAATTAGTTTTATATATGCCCTCAAGTTATTGTTGATGTAAACGTACAATTCGGTCACGACGGTGGTGAAATTCACAACGCAAGACTCTCAGCTGTATGGTTGTGATTACATAGAGAGATCCATAGCATCAGTTCAAGTCGCCGCAACAATGATCAAGTTTTGGACATACATACATATCATAGCCCCGTCGCACCAGAATGATGTCAATACTGTGACTACTACAGTCATATTGTTTTGGTAGCCAACAGTGTTCTGTATTCCAGTGTATGACCATCCGTCATAGCGAGGTATTGTCTATGTTCTGCAAATGTTCTCGGCATCAGAACCGCGACTGCCCCACGGCATGCGCGTCATCAAGTGCTATGTATAGCTGTGTAGTACCGCACTTCGGTGTCAACTCACCTTTTGCAAAGTGTGTTCGCTGTTTTGTCAACATAAAAGTGCGTTGCAATTGAACATATAATTTGTGAAACTGAACGCACTTCGGTAATTTTCGGTACAACCTAATGTTGATATGTCTGTTAATATATATTTCCATATTATAACCATTATAACCATCACAAACATCTACACCTACACCACAACCACCACCAACACCACCACGATCATCAGTAATACCACCATCAAAACCACCATCAACACCACTACCTTAACACCACCATCGCAATCATCATTATCTAACCATCGAAATAATCATCGCCAGTTCTTCTTCATCATCATCATTATCAACATCTGTTTTTCCCCATTCTTACCATAACCATGAGTACAAAAAACTTCAAAACAATTCACAAGTTGTTTAGTGTGCGTCCACCATCAAGGAATGACGCATACAAATTCAACACTGCCCGTACGTACGTCCCTTTGTCCAAGGTCAAGAGCAGCTTAAAGGACTAAATATTTTATACATTAGTCATGTACAAGGTACAATTTAATCCAGTTTCTAATTAGTTTTAAACAACCTGTCACAAATGCAATACATGGCTACCAGGAGTTGCATCAATTAAAAAAGTAACATTTGCAATGCGTCATACTGTTTTAGGACACATAGCCCAACAAGACATGAGACTAAAACGTGCTCCAAACGAGAAACTCAAATTCTTATGCTCGACATGACGCTCTAACAACAATACACATTATGGTCTGAAATAGCATGTCATATCCGCAATCTTGAAATAGGATTACAGTTTTCATTGAGGTAAGCGTGTCATTTATTTAATTTAAGTTGTAATTGCGGTGAGCGTGTCGTTTATTCAATTTTGTTTGAATACTTCTTTTTAATTTTAAGATTGAAGCCCCTATAACGCTCAAAATCAACGAATATTTCGTAAAATATTTCGTAAAATAAAGTTAACACATTAACAATCAGTGTTCTTTATAGCAATAGCCAAAATTTCAACGCTGGATGTGCTCTGGTAACATAGATTTAACACGATACAAATTGACATTTTTTATTTTGTGTGGTATTTGTGTTGCTATAAGGAACAATGATTATTAACTTTATTTTACAAAATACTCGTTGATCTTGAGCGTTATAGGGGCTTTAATGTATGGAAGAACAGAGAATGGATCTACATATCGATGTTACTTTAATTGTAATTAATTGTAATTAATTTATTGTAATTTTATAATCATGAGCAATGGATTTAAGATATATAAAATATATATACCGTGTCAAACTTTGTTTTCGTGAAGAGAATGAAAATAAAAACACATAGATTGTTCACAGGTTTGTTCAATTCTTAAATGTAGATATTTTAACAAAGATATTTAATGTTGATGTTTAATTTGTAAAGCATTGCACGTAGGCCGATCGTTGTCAAAGTATATTTATACACATTTCTACAAAGTCTACTTAATACAATGCAAAACACATCATCATGTGATGTTATATCACTTCAAGTTGTCCTATACCAATAACATGAATTGCTGATCCCCATTAAGACGCACCAATATTATTGGTTTTCAAAGCGTTTTGGAACCATAGGTTGTAAATTGTGTATAGCATTTTTATGCTTTGCATCCCTTTTATGTAAACATTTGATAGTTCTAGAAACTTAACATACATGTTCATTTATTCAACCGATTCTTTTGTACAGTCGTTAACCGCATTATGAAGAAGTTATTTCAAGTTTCAACTTTAGTTTGTTTTCTTCGTTTGATTATGTATGACATATCTAAACATATATCAGCTATGAACAAAACACATGACAGAAAGCAACTATTAGGAAACCAGCGATACTTTTTATATTTTACCATTTTATACTTACAACAATATACGGCTCCGCTGTCGATATAACGACAAGAGGGCTTGTGTTCATCATATTATAAAACTTTCAAAAATTTTGCAAATTTTTGAAGATTGTTGTAGCAAAATGTGCATGAACAGTACAACAATAAAAAATAACAAAAATCGTATATCATACTCCATCGTATTTGATGAATCCGATAAAATATATAAAATATGTGGCACTTAATTCTGGAATTGATATTGTGAATCTGAATTGTAAATCTCGCATTTGTTCCATTGCAATTCCTTTATTATATATATACATGTATTGAACAATGCTCTTTGTGCCTTGTGTATATGACATGAGTGCACAATAATAAACTGAAACTGAAAGAATGTTGAACTTAAACAACAATTTATAACGGAAATAAACCAGCAGCCGACTTAATTATTTCTTATACCAAACAAAACACGATTTCTTATGCAAACCTGGATTTATATTGTAAGTAGCTGTTTCTCTACGCTCTGTTGTTTGATTTTGACTTTCCAGCTGTTAACTCTAAGGCTTCTATCTTTTCAAATGGAACCAAATATGTATTCGTACCCTGTTTGAAAAGGGGGATAAGCTTGATGAAAGTAATACAATTTTCTTCCAAAGGTATACTGATTATATTGTCACGTTGGTAGAAACGCCAGACTTCCTGTACTGAATCTTATGAACATATACATTGAATTAAAATTAATTGTTCTGAATAACAGCTTCTACATGTCTAACGCATAACAATAAAGTAAGTGACTGATGATTGCAATGCTATATGTCGACAAAGCAGGATATGTGTAATATTGTAATAGTTTTTTATATGAGCCTCGCTATTTGAAAAGGGGGTTAAATGCCTGTGACTTTCCGCCTAAACTGGTGTTTTACTAAGAATAGACGTTCTTTGAACGAAACATATCATAGAAGCGGACAGTGTCGTCCCTGATTTGCCTGTGTGGACTTCATATTTTTATCTGGCACGACATTTTATTCACAGGCATTAAACCCCCTTTCACAAAGCGAGGCCCATAACGATGTTGGAATCATAAGAACAATGCTTCGGAACATTATGTTATATTATTTACCTATCGATAATCTCACTGTCATGCTTGCGTATTTCTTTTAATAAAATACAGAGGACCAGATCAGTATTCCGTTTCACACAGTGCCAATGCCGTTTCCGTATCCACATTGGGGCAAATTTTCCGAACGGGAAATTTGAGGATTCCCCTCTGCTGTCAATTGTAATGCTACTTTAACCTTTTTTTGCTTCGCGATCTGGAAATGAATGTTCAAGGGGTTCAGTAAAAATGGTCGGTGCAAATAGACTTGTATTTCACAAGGAGGAATATTGTCTCAAAAATAAAATAGAAGACAAAAAAGACCGATTAGTAACTTGAAAACACTTTGAAATAGGCCGATGATATTTCATATAAAGATACATTAAATATAAAACCACATTTAGGATTGCATTCGAAGTGAGTAGGAGTCAATGATAGTTTGTTTCTTGCTCAATTACTTAAGAATTACTTGTGAAATTGTGATGTAACTTCACATGCGCACAGTTTAATTCAGACCTCGTTCGAAACTGAATATTCGGTGTTCTGGATCAAGAAATCTACAACCACAAATAACAAACAAATCGGCTGCTTTCCGCTTACAAACTCTGATAAATATTATATGTTAATACAACTTCATACTTAAATAGCTTCTATTGTGACCTGAATTCTGGCGTAGATTTTCTCGTTTTTTACAAAGTTTTAAAGCTAAATGTCTCATGTCTCAATGAAATGAGGTTTAAACTCTTTGCATGCTGGGAAATTTGTCGTCTGCTAAAATGTCGTCTGCTGAATTTCTAAAATTAGCATTTTCTTCAATTTTTTTCTAAGACCGCTATCATAATAGCAAACAGTTTGGATCCTGATGAGACGCCACGTTCTGTGGCGTCTCATCTGGATCCAAACTGTTTGCAAAGACCTTCAATATCCGGTTCCAGCGCTCAAAGGGTTAAATGTTTACTTTAACTTAGTTTGCAACGGCGATGCATTTATTCTAATGCAACGGCCAGAATACAGACGAAAGACGTGGGCATTGTTCCCGTTTCTACAAGATGTTCATTGTTTCATTCGTTTCTGTTTATCTTAATCTTATAATAAAACATGCACTTGCCTCTCAACGGGAGAGATGAACTGCTAATTGAGTAATTGTGATACAATTGACATGCTGTGGTTTTATAGCACGCATTCATTCATTGATAGTTTAGTGGCAATCCGGCATTCGGCCTTTGGCAAAGAACATACATACAAAAGAAAAATGACCAAATCCAGGAATCATACAATATAACATATTTAAAGATAATCAAATATGACGATCAAGATACCTTTGCATAATAACAAATAATATATAATACTATTTAAAACATGTATGTGTGTTAACACAGTCATGTGTGTAAATATGAAATTTTACAGCAGCTAAACGATTTATGTAAGTTTGAAAGCTTCTATTAAAAAAGTTTTAATACTTTTGAGCTTTAAAACATATGCGCAAGACATCATTGAAATAAATTTGCTTATGGTAGGCCAGGAGGTCCTGACACTTTATACGCAATTCGTTATATAATGCAAAACACAGTAAAAATTGATATTCTGATTCAGATAAATTTTGGTTACAAAGTTTACACTTCCGTTTTTCTCGGGATATCCTATGATATCGACCAACTTCTATTTCAAGGCACTCCTCTTCATTTGTTTTACTTGTTAGCAAGTACAAGNTAAAACCAAAACGTGCATGACTCTGTAATAAATATACCAGCTATAAAAACAATGCATTAACAAGAGTTTTGTCACACACAAACAAGCAGTCCCTAACCGGGTTCAATAAGTGTGTCGTTGTTATAACAGTCTAAACATCATACTAATTTGAATGGTTGTAGGTCCGATGTTTGTCAAGATATCACGCGGAAACGAAATGATCTGCTGACCTACCAACCGACTTAAAGTGAAAATCAATAAAATAAATTCCATTTTAATTTCCCGCGACGAAATCACTTCATACGACCCACGAACATTAACATGGTACCATTTTAGTGTTCGTATGAATAGATATCAGTGCGGAAAATTGAAATGGAATTTATTGTGACACGAAAAATTAAAAACAAGCATTCTGTATCTACAAAAAACCATGTTTCCAGACCACATCTGGCGTTGAGATTTTGGCTTTTACACTGCTTTTTTATTCGGTAACTTTATTTTACGAAATATTGTTCGAAATTTCCGTTGATTTGTGAGTATTAATGGGGCTTTAATCGGCTAACTGTTGGTCCATTGTAAGTGTACTTCACTTGAAGTGACCTTCATGAAACAGAATGAGGTTTTGTGTTTATCTCTTGTAAATTCAGTCTGTTATAATGTGGTATTTTGCTTGCTTCAGACATTGAGTTACACGGTCTTGTGATTTATCGTGAAGACACGTTTGCACCATTTTACGACAACAAGCTATTTTAAGAAATGGTCAGTTGTAACTATTTCTACAATATTTTGTAAACACAAAGAGCTGTCAGAGTGACTAAGTGAGACTCGTAAAGAAAGTTAATTTCAAAACGTCTAACTTTTTGTTGTTTTAAAATATAAGCAGAAAACGTAATAGAATCGGTGTAAGTTAATAATAAGAAACAACTATCATCAAAGCCTATAACGCGGCGCCATATTACATCTAGTTCTTACAATAAAACAATTGCTCTTGTACCAGTTAAATTTGTTAGAGGACCATACGGATCCTTTAATGCTCACCCGAGAAACTGTAGCTCGGAGGGAATAATAGGACAGGTTGGCTCCCTTCATTCCAATAATTGCCCTTTAAATGTTAATTCTTTCAAATGTATTTCCCTTAAGTTAACTAGTTAAAGTATTGTATAATAATATGTTGTGTACAATTGATTATCAGTCACTTGTATATTTTGTATGACAATATTATGATATACATGTGTATGTCTATTGTACAATTGTTCCATTGATTAAGTGCACTGGAGACGACCCGGTCAGCTGCTGGAGCGTGCGCGTCGCGACCGGGGCGAGAGTGGCTCTGCTAATCCAGCGGGTACCGTCATTCCTCGAGCCGGACGTCTTCTCTACTGCTATATTCCAGAACATAAGTACGGGAGTCCCCAAGCGGAATGCTAATTGTCCGTAGGGGATGGGGATACAGAGGTCTAGGGGTTGCCACTGTTGTCGCCATGAGTGGGACGGGTCTTCGCTGTCTCCCAGAACGTAAGGATCGGCAGTCTACCATAACCCTAGTAGGGGACGAAGATTTATAGTGGGGTGGTGTCCACTATAGTCGCCTGTAGCGGGATGGGGACAGCGGATATACCAGCGTAGAAGACGGACGGGGCGGACCTGGAGCAATCCAGAACTTCGAGGGGGTGGCCTTATAAATGTGTCCCAGGACGGCGGTACTCAGTACGCTAAACGTACTGGGGAAATCGTTCTGGGGATCGGGTCGACGGCTGGTGACTTTAAGAGTGGCCATAAAGGCGGCGCAGCGAGCTTGGAGCAGGAGAAATATCTGTGCTATATTGTCAGAACTCCCTTGGCGGAGTTACGTTGCCCTTTTAAGGGCAACCAGGCATGAATTGTCTATAAATTGTCTACCAGCGCACATTTAGGTCTCATTGGCCATCGTGCGCTGACATATTAGGATCTAAATTATCTGTTTGGCGAATACCCGGGAAGCCGGGGTAAATTTGACCTAATTTGGCTCAAAATTACATATTTGCCCCTGAAAGGTCACAGGGGCAGGTCGATACCATATGACGTCGTGAAGACGCGTAAGCGACCTGTAACTAAACTCATAAATACAACAACAGCTGTACTGGAGACGAGATGTATGTCTCTGTCTCAGTAGTCTGTTGTGCGACGTATTAAGACATTGGAGTTAATCTCGCACTTTTCCTGAAAGGAAACCATGACTGGTATGTTGCAATACGTTCGTACAATCTTAGAGTAAAAATACAAGAAAGCTTGGGCTTTGCGGTTTCAAACTGGTGACCCCTGGGGCTAGGCCGGTTTTTGATCGCAGGGGCGTAAATTTGTCAATTTTGAGAGAGACCTCAAAATGATACCACACCTAAATATGAGACCCATGGGCTCCGCGGTTTCAGAAAAGAAGATTGTTAAACGTATGTCCCTGTATAAATCCATGTAAAATTGATGACCCCCGGAGCGGGACCAGTGTTGACCACACGGACATTATTTTACTTTAATAAAAGACCACTAGATTATGCCCGGGCAATGATTATAACAAACTGTCAAGAGGACCACGCTAGGATGCTATATACCAAAAATTTAACCTCTGGGCCTTACGGTTTTAAGAGATGTTTGACATTTTCATTTTTATAACCTTTGTTGGGCCCCACGACATAAACAATTCTCGAACCGGAACGATCTAAACAATTTTCGTTAGAGGAGCCCCCATCGAAGGAACATCCCCGTGAAGTTTCATCGTAGAGGAGCCCCCACCGAAGGAACATCCCCGTGAAGTTTCATCGTAGAGGAGCCCCCATCGAAGGAACATCCCCGTGAAGTTTCATCGTAGAGGAGCCCCCACCGAAGGAACATCCCCGTGAAGTTTCATCGTAGAAAAGCCCCCATCGAAGGAACATCCCCGTGAAGTTTCATCGTAGATGAGCCCCCATCGAAGGAACATCCCGTGAAGTTTCATCGTAGAGGACTCCCCACCGAAGGAACATCCCCGTGAAGTTTCATCAAATCTGTCGCTCGAAGCAAATGTTGACGTGCGGACATCACGGTATCCCAATAGCTCTCCATGACCACATTGTGCTAAGCTGAGCTTAAACGTGTCGTGTTCTGAGAAAACTGGGCATAATGCTTGTGCGTTAATTGTCATCCCTGATTAGCCTGTGCAGTCCACACAGGCTAATCAGGGACAACAATTTCCGCTTTTATGGAATTTTTCGTTTAAATGATGTCTCTTCTTAGCAAAAAATCCAGTTTAGGCGGAAAGTGTCGTACCTGATTAGCCTGTACGAACTGCACAGGCTAATCTGGGACGAGACTTCACGCACATGCATTATGCCCAGTTTTCTCAGAACGCGATACAATTCCGTTGTAAGGTTGTCATTAAAAAAAGGTTTTAGTTCCAATGGATGTTTGTATTATTGTGATAATTTAGAATATGTAACTACACACGGTAGGAAATGCAACAATGATAGTCATGCTCTATTTTGTATTTCTGAATTTGAGTTACGTTATGCTAAAATACAAACAATTATCGCGACCTATATTCAACCGCACACGATGTTAAGGGGTTAGAGTAGAACAAACTTATCTAATAGTGATGTATTTACCAGATACATAAAAGCCGAGATCAATTATCGATACTGTTCAACAAACCGTGGTTATCACGAGAAAACAACAACAGAACATAAGCAAATTGGCACGGTATAATACCTAAGTAGTAGCGAGATTCAGTTAGTCTGTTATTTATATTGAGTGCCGGTGTACAAAATAATAAGCTAAGCGGTCATAAAAAAATATCTTCCTGGTGTATCGGTTAACCCATATACCAAGCTCAGCGCATGAAATTCTATTGTAAACACTGAACGTATTGACGTCTTCAGGAAAAACCTGCAATTTTAGCAGTTGTAACGAGACTCACGATAATGTGTCGTGTTCTGAGAAAACTGGGCATAATGCTTGTGCGTAAATTGTCATCCCAGATTAGCCTGTGCAGTCCGCACAGGCTAATCCGGGACGACACTTTCTGCCTCAACTGGATTTTCGCTAAGAAGAGACATCATTTAAACGAAAAATTCCATAAAAGCGGAAATTGTCGTCCCTGATTAGCCTGTGCGGACTGCACAGGCTAATCTCGGATGACAATTTACGCACAAGAATAATGCCAAGTTTTTTCATAACGTGACACATTTCAACAGTTGTAACGAGACTCACTATAATGTTAAATACTTGCAAACATAAGAGTTAATTTAACAACTACTACAGTTGCCTATAACCACTCATCAGTTCAAGAGAGAGATGCGCAAGGATTATACAACAAATAGATTCACATACCCAAGAAGCTGTAAACTAATCACCGATGTTTTTTTTAAACTTCTTAACCCATTTATGCCTAGTGGACTCTCCCATCCTTCTAAATTGTATCAATTTATTTCCAAAAATAGGGATGTCTAGTATATTTATTTCTATATTTAGAATATTTCTTACAGAAATTCCTTTAAGCAAACAGCGCAGACCCTGATGAGACGCCGCATCATGCGGCGTCTCATCTGGGTCTATGCTGTTTGCCAAGGCCTTTTTTCTAGACGCTGGACATAAATGGGTTAATCAAACAATAACCATAGCATGCAAATACGCAAGCGCAATGCACGCATTAAACATTCCAGCTTAACGCAAGTTCTTTGTTAAATTGCAAAAAACTTCTCGAAAAAGAAGCTTCGACATTTTTAACGCTGTAGTCCATGTTGTTACCGCAA
Source organism: Dreissena rostriformis (assembly GCA_007657795.1). Lineage (NCBI taxonomy): Eukaryota > Metazoa > Mollusca > Bivalvia > Myida > Dreissenidae > Dreissena > Dreissena rostriformis. The sequence goes on along the minus strand of VMBQ01001904.1, from coordinate 42,497 downwards.
AAGAACGTGTCTGGCCATTTTTAAATAGAAACAAGCAAATTCGTTGAATTGATATCCCCCGCCAATTTAGAGCTTTGTCACAGAAAAAAAGCATTTTTTCAAGATACAAAGGTACTCCGTTATTAATAGATGGTGTACAATGCCATTTGGCGTGCATCATCCTCTAATCCATATATATACTCATACCAAGTTTCAATGAAAATCGCCAAGGAACTTTCAAGATATGGCTCCGGACACAAAAGTGCCGGACGGACGGACGGAAGGACGGAGGGACAACGCCAAAACAATATCTCTCCGCCTTTGGCGGGGGATAATAAATGTCGTTTGTATATGTCTTATCTATAAATATTAAATAACGAGTTAAAGAACTTGACATCGGCTTTTATATTTTACAATATGTATTCAGCATAGTATAACAATCTAATAAAATGTACGTTTTTCATCCAATTCATCAAGAGCATCCCATTTATAATTGTCCGTTGCTGTGCAATTGAAGGTATCAATACACGTCAATATGAACCATTGCATTGAATGGCTTGACAATAAAAAAAAATAAACAAAAACAATCAACAACTTAAAAATCAACAAAAAATGGGACATTCGTATAATAATATTTGCCATTTTTACAAAGCTGGCCTTCGATTGTGTAAGTTTGAACGGAAAACCAATCGTCAACAAGCCGGACACAGAGTATCCCAATCTATGAGGTGGTCACTGCATCGTGCTGGTAAAGCTGTATTGATGGTCAAGCTGTCGTGGTGGTCAAGCTATCATTGTGGTAAAGCTATCGTGGTGGTCAAGCTATCGTCGTGGTCACTGTTCCGATACCATCTACCTCCACTTCTACCACGTCACCTCGCTGAACGTAAACATTAAAAAATGAAGATTTATAATTAAAATCCGTGGTCTTATCATAAGAGGCTTGAGTAAACATGCTAACTTTTCCATTGAATGCTTAGACAAATAAGAAGAGTTGTCATCATGAGACGCTTGTATAAACAAGAGATGTGTTTGTCAGAAACACATTGCCCCCTTATGCGCCGCTTTGAAAATATTTTTTTGAACATTGACCGTGAAAGGATGACCTTGACCTTTCACCACTCACAATGTGCAGCTTTATGAGATACACATGCATGCCAAATATCAAGTTGCTATGATCAATATTGCAAAAGTTATGACCAAACTTTAACCTAGGTTAAAGTTCTGGGACACACACAATTACAGACAGACAGGCCAAAACAATATACCCCCTTTTTTAAATTTAGAAATGAAGATATTGAAGAATGTGAACAGTGACGACCTTAAATGAAATGCGACTATTTCGATGTTATTAAAGAAGTTTGCACGACTCCAAGATACATGTATACATCAGCAATTAAAAATAATACCGTGAACTCAAAAGATTTGCTACCAGTAGGCACTGAACCATTGAATAACAAATATGGTGAACTGATAGCGCAAACAAATTGTTCTCAAAAGATGTAAATTGAAGTGCGGCTAGGTCGTACTTAATTAGAAACACACCATACAGTTCGCACACATGAACAGTGACTAAAATAGTGCACTTTTAATCATTTGAAACATACAATGAATCGGGTTTAACAAAGTCATGGACTATACAATAGTATATATATATAGTAAAACTTTATTTAATTCTAATCTTTACAAAACAAATGAAGTCTCTTTTTGTTAATATGGTTGTTATAGATACAACAAGAGGCCATCACAGACTGAATCCCTCGCAACAGGTGCACTGTCGCAAGTTAACAGCAAGAATTTTCAATTGAAAAAAAAACATGTCAGAAGCCAAAAGAAGCTTTTATATGTAAATTTAAACAAAGGGCAATAACTCCTTCAACAACAACTCAATCATGAAACCTTAACAATAAGCAATGTAGCACTTTGAGATAACTATTCTATAAAAGTTTAACCAAACATCACATGCAAAATATAGGAGTTGCAAACAGAAGCTTTCATATGTTATTTTATACAAAGGGCAATCACTCCTTCAAAAATAACTCAACCGCATAACCATGCCAATATGCGCTGTCACAATTAGAGATAATAATTACGTAAAAGTTTGACAGAAATCGAATGCAAAATGTAGGAGACACAGGAGCTTTAGTGTGGCTGAGGGAAGAACGCATGCACTCTCGAACGAACTGAATATTTCCAAACATTTCTAGATCCCTACGCCTTTCGGCGAGAAATAATACATACTAGTAATCCGGCAAAACAAAAGGTTCGTTTAGAACAGCGATTGTGCAATTTTTTATAACACATGTAAATCGTTAAAATTATTATATAGATTAAAACTAGCCCTCCGTTATGTTAAAGCATCATTCTTTAAGTTCTGAGGCAAACAATAGAACAAACATGAAAACCTTAGCCGCGCAGCTGAATAGATAAACATACTGTGGTGGTTCAGTGGACCAAGGTTTGGAGCATACAGATGTGTTTCTAAATGTCCTGTGAAACTGTTGTTGATTGCAAGTATTCTATTATCTGCTGACTGAACAATTGATTTTCACGTGTAATGTATACACATATTAAGTGTATGCCGTTATTTCAGTTAAGTATAATATAAGTATAACAATAAAGACACAATTAAAAACAAGTCAATCGCATTCGCATTAGTGGCTGTACCATCGCTATCAGCATATACGTACGGTTATTGTGTATTGCAAACTGTTGTTAACACCGGTTTTTTATACATAGTAATGTCAGCGGAACAAAATCATGCATATCCAGAAACGATTTATTTTCGTTTTCATATACAAAGTACCACAGGGGCCAGTAAAAAAAAAAGAAAAAAAAATGTAAATTAGAAAAAGGAAAAGGGCACCAACGCAATCCAACACATGGACATGAATTCCAAGGCACCGCTCCACAGTTTATATGTTTATCACCAAAAACTCTGCACAGATTTACAGCAAAATAAATTATCTCTCAATCGGTACCAGTGTCATTCCATTCGACGCAGTATTAAACTGTCCACACGGTCTCAAACACGAAAAATTGTCCAAAATTCGGTCGATGTAGCTAAGCCTGTCCATTTGTGTTTACACTGTAGGAGTCGTGTTACGCACGTTATAAGCAATACTCCGATAAATTGTATATAGCTCCATATAAAACACATCCAATGAACACTGTCCACGTCAATAACTCGCTTTAGCCAAGAAATCAACTCTTTTTCATACACAATATCTCTAAACGTCAAAAAGACGCCATTTTCCGGTTTGTAATCCCGCAGTGAATGCTCTAGTAAATAAAATTCAGAATAACCAAGATGAAGCATTTTTTCCTTAATATATATGTTTGAAACAAAATCATTGTGTCGTAGTTGTATATTTAAATATAAAGGTTAAAGGAAAAACTGCTTAATCTTGGTTATTTAGAATTTTATTTACTAGAGCATTCACTGCGGGATTAAAAACCAGAAAATGGCGTCTTTTGACGTTTAAAATTATTGTGAGTGAAAAAGAGTTGATTTCTTGGCTAATATTCGGAGACCGAGCGAGTTATTGCCGTGGACAGTGTTCCTTGGATGTGTTCAATATGGAGCTATAGACAATTTATCGGGGAATCGCTTATTACGTGCGTAACACGACTCCTACAGTGTAAACACAAGTGGACAGGCTTAGCTTCATCGACCGAAATTTGGACAATTTTTCGTGTTTGAGACCGTGTGGACAGTTTAATACTGCGTCGAATGGAATGACACTGGTACCGTTTGAGNTGTCATTCCATTCGACGCGGTATTAAACTGTCCACACAAAATAAATTATCTCTCAATCGGTACCAGTGTCATTCCATTCGACGCAGTATTAAACTGTCCACACGGTCTCAAACACGAAAATTTTTCCAAAATTCGGTCGATGTCGCTAAGCCTGTCCATTTGTGTTTACACTGTAGGAGTCGTGTTACGCACGTAATAAGCAATTCTCCGATAAATTGTATATAGCTCCATATAAAACACATCCAAGGAACACTGTCCACGTCAATAACTCGCTCGGTCTCCGAATATTAGCCAAGAAATCAACTCTTTTTCACACACAATATCTCTAAACGTCAGAAAGACGCCATTTTCCGGTTTGTAATCCCGCAGTGAATGCTCTAGTAAATAAAATTCAGAATAACCAAGATGAAGCAGTTTTTCCTTGATATATATGTTTAAAACAGAATCATTGTGTTGTAGTTGTATATTTAAATATAAAAGTTAAATGAAAAACTGCTTAATCTTGGTTATTTAGAGTTTTATTTACTAGAGCATTCACTGCGGGATTACAAACCAGAAAATGGCGTCTTTTGACGTTTAGAATTATTGTGTGTGAAAAAGAGTTGATTTCGCTGTAAATCTGTGCAGAGTTTTTGGTGATAAGCATATAAACTGTGGAGCAGTGCCTTAAAATTCATGTCCATGTGTTGGATTGCGTTGGTGCCCTTTTCCTTTTTCTTACATNACACACCCGCGATAACATTCACTTATCGCAACCTGTTACCACGAGGCTATCGGTTAAGGACGTGACCGGGCCGTTATAAAATTTCGCGATATCCTATCAGTCATCTATGATACTAATTGTAAATTATCAATGTAACATTCATAGGGGACCGATTAAACATATCGCAAATACTTCGATATTGCGATTTCAAAAGGGGCTACCTTCATATACTCCGGTGGTTTCCGGAAACAGCCGACGCCTGGAGGGGTTCCGGTGAGTATCAGATCCCCTGGTTTTAGACACATGAACCTATAAATAAATGAAAAAGCTTATCTGACAAACATAAATTAACGTATTTTTCTTACCAAACATCAATGTCATAAATGCTACGTTCTGAAATGTGGTGTTAAATTCCCATACTATTTATATTGAAATAAAAAATACGTAACAACCGCGCATGTACCGGGTATACAACAGCACAGGACGCCAAACAAGTAAAAGCATTCCTTCAACTATCAGTAAGTCATGACGCAAAACTGACTCATACGAAAGAGGCCACAGAAACGGTGTTAAAACACGTGACAGCACAAGTATCAACCTTACATAAATTGTTTGAAAACAATTTAATTTAAAAAAAAACATCCAAAATAATCCTTAACGGAAAACTTATATAAAAACATCAAGCAAACGTGGCAGATATTCTAGATATACCATTGGTCTATAATTATTGGATATGCTGCAGAGATCTAACGACTTTCGAGGTTAGAGTGTATTGCCATCGTAAAGTATTCATGTTACAAAAGAGAAGTAGTCGAAATCTAATAAAAACAACAACCAGCAAATTGATTCATACCACACGGAAACACGGTCCGACAATAGTTATTCGTTATACATGCTGATGAACATGAAATACTTTGAGTGAAGACTTAATAAATGTGAAAATCTTGTTAAGAGGGTTGGTTTTCAATTGCATATTCACCTGGAGATGAATGCGATGATTTCTGGCGTCTTGTGGACCAACTGGTTAGTGTTGCTATCTTGTTTGGTGACGCCATTCACTCGACACCGCAGTCCCAGATTGTGCGGGTCTGCAATAAAGAAAATAAGCGTTCAACGCAATCAAACAGCATCTTTGCCAAAACTTAAGACGTTATTTGAATTATTTTTTTCACAAAGTCTCAGATTTGCTAGCGTTTTCGTTATTTTACATTAAATAATGTAAACATGTAAATATTGCTAAATTATGCGGCGTCTCATCTGGGTCTACACTGTTTGTCAAGGCCTTTATTCTAGACGCTAGGCATAAATGGGTTAATACTTTTCATTAGCTATTATGGGAAAAAAATCAATTCAAATTTCTGATTTGCGTGAAACGTATTGATGTCTGCGACGGCGTCAGTATTGTATTCTAAAATTGATACCACGGTATATCATCCTCATCCTCGTACAGAAATAACCAAAAAAAATGCCAGCCTTAATAGACCGCCACGTGTATAATCAGACACTGCTTAGGTCTAAACATGAAGATTGAATTTACAGTTCAGCCTCTGTCTTTCATTATTTTTTTCAGCGGTTTTAATGCAAACAGAAATATAATATATTATGAACCAACCAAACAGATAATATAACTTATTATTTCATGTTTCAATACGTTTACTACTATACTGGCTGGTATATGAAAACAATCTCACAAATTCAGTTTGTACATTGTTATTTTTAATATCGTATCAACATCGCAACAAATCGGTCACCGGGAAGGGTCGATATCTTATGTTGTTTAAACTTGTGAATCAAACCTACTGCTTTTCAAATATGCACATGTTTATGCTGTGAAGCTTTTTTATTGTTTGTATTGACTGTTAAGCTTTAAAGGCATGTGCAATTGAACGCAATACAATCGTACTAAACTTTAACCAAACCAAACCAAAGATTTTAATATGTTTTCCAAATTACCAAATTACTGATGAGAGTTATGGTTCTTGTTTTATGCACTTCTTTTAATGTACAAAATTTTATTTAAATATCTGTAATACAAAGGAAGTTATGCTCCACATATAAACATTGACAAACGAGAAATAACTGTCAATTGCGATACTTTATACAGTAACATATGCAATAACTATGTTTCTTGAACTCGGCACTTTCCCTTAAAGCCCTGAATCGTTATATGAAGTTTTATGTTAATCCCTTAAATACAGAGTTCTGCTCCGTACAAGAAGCGGAACGGGCATTCAGACGGAAGGACATACGATGTGATACTATATGCCTCTCTTAATAGGCGTACAAAGTAACGCATGCGTGCGCTAACTTACTGACCGACTATAAACAAAATCAACAGTTCTGACTTTAATGTACTGGAAGCACTGTTGAATTCCCATGGGAAGAGTTTACGTATATGTTTGCATTGTTTGTATATTTCTAATCAGCACACTATGATAATAGCGCTGACTTACGAGAAGAAACAGGCCATTAGTGAAGATCTAATAACTGTTTCGATAATACGTGTTTGGTTTTCTCTCTGTGAATCACGTCCCCGTTGTCCGATTTATCCTATATCAAATGACCTCGTGATTTATTCGAATAAGGTCGTGCCCGACATTGACTTCAACTGTTCAACTGAGTTTCACAAGTATGTATCTGCTTTAAAGAAGTTGCAACCACGATCATTTAAACAATTATTTAATAGTTATATTAGTTGATTATCATAAAGACGCTCGCTCGCATAATAAAGTTAACAAGCTGACTATACATTTACATGTACATTGATTGATGCCGACGTGACTTGTCTGTGAAATCTATTATATGGTTAGAGACTGACCGCACTCTTATAACCCACCCACCGCAGATTAGATCTTATAAAACTGACTCACTCCNCCGCCCACCCCCGCAGAGTTGGTCTTATGAAATAATTATGTCTGCCGGCACAATTTTCACGTGACGATAAACAGAGATCATTGCGTTCAAATTGTGGGAAAAAAGAAGTTCAAATGTAAAATGAAAATCGGTTATTTATCTATGGCCAGGCTATATAACCGCCAATAATATCTTATTTTACAGACATTTCATACTTTGATAACCACTCGGCAAATAATGGGCGGAGCGTAATACCGGTAATTATTTGAAAGCAAAAACATGCAATACAAACTTGAGAACATTGTATTTGTAATTTACACGCATGCCACATGATGCACTGAGTCCATGCACGGTGAAGCCCGCATTTTTCTACGCGCAAACCTAGCATGTCAGACACCAAGGGACGTCTAGAAAATAGTCAATACGATCGACATCTTAAAAAGTTACGACGAGTGTCGTAAATATGGTCTAAAGCACTTGTGAGCTCGTTAAATAACTAACCCTTTTCGATCAACGTGATTCTACAGCTATTAGTAAATTTACAATAACTCACTCAGCACCGATCAATCTCGATCCTATGCACACCATTATAAAATATAATTTTCATTTTGGCAAATGTATGTGCATGACTATGTCAGAATCAAAATAATGCTCGCATTACCGTTTGTTAAAATCGGCAAATAAACAACGCTGTGTCGTTCTAATGCGTAGTAACAAAGCAAAACATTAGGGCTAAACCCCTTCGCATCATTAATCAAACCCATTCTTTACCGTCCTATAAACAACGATAGGTAGATATCTAACCTTATAAGACAGATATATCTAAATAATATACTTCTGAATATGGTCCCGGATTTCACAGTTACATGGGTTGGCAGATGGGCAACTTCCGCGAAGAGAACACTTACCTCCGAGCTCGTCAGGGGTGACAACCGCGGGTCCCAAGGGACAGAATTGATACATGGCTTTTCCAAGGAGCCACTGACCCCCGTTCTTCCCGGGGGTGAGCTGCCAGTCACGTGCGCTCAAATCATTGGCCACCGTGTAACCGAACACGTGATCCATAGCGTCGGACACCTGAATGACACCATGTATGTTTGTATTAAGATGGGTTTTAACAACGTTTTAGTCATCAATCGACGGACAGTTAACCGTCACGCAATTTTTCTTGATAAGATTTTCCGATAAATCCGATAACCGGAACTAAGTGCGCATGTGTTTGCCAGTTAATGACAACTTTTCTATTTGAATCAAATTTTAGGGGGTATGGTGGAATGGCCCAAAAGATCATTAAATTAATTGTCCGGGCTTAAAATCGAAATTAAAAACCAAGTATTGACCACCCTGCGAGATACCTACCGTACAAGGCGGCTAGGCGACCCAGCAGCACACCGGTCTAGTGTTGGGCATGACTGATAACAGTCTCAGTCTAAACCGTGCGAGTTCTATGTCACAATGACGGGCATGGGAGACAACAGAAACAGGCATTGAATTATTGAGATCTACTGATTACGTTCCCTTTAAGACCGTGGCGAAAATGCACAGTCTGGTATTTCCAGACTACACGATGTGTGTTATGATATAGAAATACTTATTTTATGATATAGAAATACTGCTTAAAGAACATTTAACTGGTCATAATGGGTTATTTTTCAGTTTTCTTCATCTGGCCCTGCATCTTCAATGCTGAGAATGAATTAATGACGATCATTATTTGGTTTTGGAAATAAAATATGTTTAAAGTAAAGTAATGACGATCTATAAGTTATGATGTTGGTTCATGTTATAACCATGGTACCTGTATATTCCTTCCTTCCTTTCCAATGATGATGGTCAGCTCCACCTCCCAGTCCAAGCACTGAAGTAGAACAAAACACACTGAAATTAAATTTGGGGGCGGGCAAAGGCCGGTTTTTCTTGTGCGCGGGTTTCGTTACCCGTATGTCTACGTGTGCTTAACCGTATGCGTCGGCAGCATGCTGCTTTTCAGTGCGTGCGTTTGCGATACATAACATGTACTGTATACACTATCGTATGTTAATCATTATTAATAACAGGTTAAACGCATGTAAGGTTCGATGTTAACGTCGACTTGGCTCTTTCCAGACTTATCAACAATGATTTTGGAGTTATAAAGCATAGTCATTAAAAAACGATTTGTCATTAAAAACACGATTTCATCCTAATGTCACTACCGTTATTGATAAACGCCGAACGAATGTAAGAATGGGAAAATTGTCTTTGATTGCGCTGTTTATAGGTGGTAATTCCGACATTATCTCACGCACGTGAACACAAACTGTGGTTGATCACATGAGACCGGTTAATTAATTGTGGGGGAGAACTGGGACACAAATAGTGAACATAAGTCGCGGAAGGACCTTATACATATCGAAAAAACAAATAAACATGCACATGCAAATACATTTAATCACCTTAGTTTCAGCAGGATACTCCATGGTGTCGTTGGGACCTATAATACAGCTAGGGAACTTGTTGAAGATCACCGGCTCTACCGGAACTGGCGCGTTCTGCTCCTCGCAATGGTCCCTGTAGTTCATGCCCACACAGAGCACCTTGTCGCATGACGTCACAGGGGCCAGCAACGTCACTTCTTGTCGCTTAACCACTTGGGGACTGCTACCCAGGAGTCTGAGAAATAAGACAACACTGTGTGCAGAAATGTTCTTACTCCATACACGTATGAGAGGAATATGTTGTTACAAAAAGATGAGCTCTATTCGTATATTTAATTCATGTCTTGCTTTATTCGTATTTAATGGTTATTAAGGTACTGCAGTACGTAAAATTATCGAAAAATAGCATACATATACATATGTATTAGGGCCTTATGTTACGACCACTGCATGTTTAGTTATAAAGCCAACACAAACTCAAATAATTATCGAAATAATATAACATTGCATATCACCGACATGCCTGCAGTTCTGTAACTCAAGTATAACTGTGGTGTCTACGAAATATATTACTTAATTAATGCAAAGTCAGAACTGTACATAACGGAAAGGCTACATGTATTCATCCACAGTCGTGCACATAGAATTAAAGAAATGAAAAACGGGAAATACGCATGTCGACGTAGAAAAGCGTGCTATTTGTGTCCTGTCTTTTTAATTTATTCATATAATAACGTGATATACGGTTGTAACAGGGTGATATTATCTCCCTGTATTTTAAGTGAATTTCCTCCCTTTAAAATGTAGTTTTAAATAATTAACATATTTACAGTTCATATATAATATTGTTTTCAACACTATTATAACTATTGTATTATGTTGCAACTATTTAAAGTATATATTTGTAACTAAATAAAGTTTATATAATTACTATATAAACTGTATTTAACAATGCAGTTGGAGGTCGGCCTTCCCACCAAGGGCAAGGTCATCAATCAGGTTGATCCTGATGACTTGTTTAATATACTGATATACTACTATCAGTATATTGCATGGTTTATTACTCTGATACAAATTATTTAGTCTTGATCTATTAGTTCAAATAAATACGTTCTATGTAATAACAACCTTCTTCAAGGTGAATATAAGAACCCCGCATAAAACGATCCTCTATGACACAGTGAAGACAAGTATGAACGATGATGCTTTAAAAATTATACAAAGATGGTCTGGATCTTCAATTTGATTCCACTTTGCAGGTGTCATTCATATCTAAGCGAGCAAATCATCATTTTTCGATTTTCTATAGTCTCACTTTATATTAACAAACTACGATCATCTAGTAATTATAATTATTTATAATATTTAATCAGACTTTTCCCCATGTCACATTGTGGCCCAAATGAAGATGGTATGTATGCGTTGGGGCATATAGTGCAGACATACTCGTAATACAAATGATATGCTAGCTGCAGATACTGCTGGTAAATGTGTGACGATGTGGAGATATCTTTCCATCAAACGTCAAGGCCGGGTAGAAACCGAAATGTTTAATCTGTTGGGTTGTCACGATAACTTTAATTGAGATATTTGGCATATGTTACCACGTATTAATGAATAACAAAATATGCTTAGGTGATATGGTGTAGACCTAGCGACCAGGGGGTCATGAGTTCGATCCAATGTGGGAACCTTCTTTAGTATAGATTCCCCCCTCCGAAGGCACCAAGTATTGGTTCTACCCAGAAAACGGACTCCGTAAATTTCACAGTGCGTCGATGCTCAACATGCGTCCAGCATGGGAAGAAGAAGACTTAAAGCTTCTTTAATGTCATGTTGGTGCACATTGCAAAGTAGCTAAATATTCACCAAGCGCCTGCCCTAATTCTCTAACTATTCATACACATGCACACAACAACGAAAGTATCTTACCTATTTAAGTTGGCCTTTAATGCATTTTCTTTTTCGATGTAACTCCTCAGATCACAAGGGAAAGCTGAATCCGATGCGGTAAGGTTAACAATATCTCCTCCCTGTTTAAGTTCCACTCCAATACATCGCGTGCCATTGCGTATAAACTGTACAAACCGCATCCTTAGTGTTGGTAGGTCGTTTCTTGTTTTGTTATCAAAACTGTACGTGCAGCTTGACCTTTTTGCAGCCGAGGTCAAGGTGGTCCAATCAAATTCTATATCAGTAGTCGGAAAGACCAATCAGTGATAACCAATGTTCGCTTGATCATGTGACACTCTCTTGTACAAAAATGGCGAAGTCGAGTTAAAAGGTAGAACTGTAAATAAATTCTTATTTTCACACACAGATCATGTTTTCTACCATTTATCTTGTGTGTCGTATCTACATTAGCGTTAACAAAAACAATACAAGAACATATCAAACTCTTAACTTAAAATCCTGGTCAGTTAGTGAAGATACTTTGTGTCTTAGTTTTTTCCCAGAGGTGGATTCATGTTACTTTGTAATTTTGTTTAATACATGCTAAATCAATTGGCAATTTAAAAAACTGTTTTGATAAAATCATCAACTAGCATGTACATCGGAATTGAGAGAAAATCAGCGATCATTTTAGATGTGTTTTTCAACTGACAGGTCGCTCATACATATGGGAATGTATTGTGATATGCTGCCCGCTTAACATCCGGGAGGTAACAGCTAGGTTTGATCCCCATTGTGGGAGCGTACTTTAGTGATGGTTCTACCCAGGAAACGGACTCAAGAGGGTTTCAATAAACTTAAGACTTCGATGAAATCGAGCTTAAATGAGTGAAACCCATAATGTTATAGTTGTATCATGACTTAATTATATTTGCCATTTCCCAATTTAAATAGGTATTTTTTTTATCCTTATTGTAAAGATTTGTTTAAAAAAAGCTAGGTGTTTAAAATGTCTAAAATGCTAGAAAATTGTGTCACTCCAAATTCCCCCTCTCGGATATATGCCACCCAGCTTATTTTCTTTCAAGGACATATGTGTTGAGTTCTGAGAAAACTGGGCATAATGCATGTGCGTAAAGTGTCGTCCGAGATTAGCCTGTGCAGTCCGCACAGGCTAATCAGGGACGACACTTTCCGCCTAAATTGGATTTTTGCTAAGAAGGGACTTCATTTAAACGAAAAATGTCATAAAAGCGGAAAGTTTTGTCCCTTATTAACCTGTGCAGAATGCACAGGCTAGTATGAGACGACACTTTACGCACATGCATTATGCCCAGTTTTCTCAGAACGCAACACATATGTCAAATTATGCTTACAATTGTGAGGAGGTGTGTTTAAGGTCATGTGTCCAGCTCATATCCCTCTTAATCCAACCAACACTTGTTCCCAGTTGCTAACAACACAGTAACACCACTCCTGATTTCTGTTGCTTCCAGGCGTAAGACACACAAGCAGAATGCAAAAGCATCTTACAGCAGTACATTGTAGATATTATTTCCAAAGACATTTCTGCCAAGAGTACCACTTATGAAATTTAGTTAAGTTATTGTCTTGCTCTTCAAAACTGGTGATTTTGATTTAGTACCTCTAAAACAATGTAAGCATTGCAAGGGTTCCACTTCCCAAAAGCTAAGTTAATTACCTGTCAGTACTTTAGATCTTCTGGATGCAGGGACGCAGGATCCATTGTGACAGTGTTGAGAAGCTGGTTGAAAACGCAAGCAGCCTATTGAGAACTACTTAAACTTTTTTCATTAAATTCCATGAAAAAAAAAGCCAAGGTAAGAAGAATGTTTACCTTGCAAAGATTGTTTTAAATTTTTTTTAGCACAGAAAGCGGTGAACACTACACATCAAATCAGTAACCTGATATTATCTGAGTAAGTCTCTTTCTTCATATTGTGGTAATTTTAATAATCGCATACTGCAGGTACTTATTGTTCAACAAGAAGTTGTTTAAAAAACTATATATTCTTTGAAATAATATTATTTATTATTGTATACCAAAACAAAAATGGCATAGACTTGTTTGTAACTAAACAAAATAATCAATGAATAAAATATATTGCTAGAAATCCTACTTTCTAAAATATGGCTCTTTATAATCTTTGCTCAGTCCAAATGTTTACCTTGACAATATCTAGGCCAAGTTTGAGTCTGGGTCAAGGAGAGTCCTAAAGTAGTTTACTGGATTGCACCTTAGAAAAACAGTGTTCTAGAGGCCACACTTTTCATTCAATCTGTTTATGTTGATAATAAGTAGGAAAAGTTCGAATTTGGGTCAGTTGGGCTTAAAGTGTGGATTAAGTATTAGTAAAACCTTTTTACCACTCTAGAAGCCATATTTATGATTGGATCTTGATTAACTTGGTCAGATCGTAGAAAAACCTTGTTAACACTCTAGAAGACACATTCATTATTAAATCTTGATGAAACTTGGTCAAAATATTATGTTGACAATATCTAGGATAAGTTTAAGTTTGGGACAGATTGGTTTACAAAAAGTAGGTCACCAGCTTAAATCTTCAAAATTCATAAAACACTTTAAATGCCACACTTGCGACATAATCATGATGAAACTTAGTCTGAATATTTGTCTTTACCATATCTACGCAAAGTTTGAAGTGTCACCTGAAGTAAGAAAAACATGGTCACCAGGTTTAATTTTCAATCATTTTCAAACCTTGAACTCAGTGCTTGATCATATAAGACAGAACTAAAGGTTTCCATGAGCTTGATATCTGTGTTGCAGAGTTGTGATGCCAGACATTGGTGGTACTGACCCCGTGAGAATGGCCCAGGGTGGAAATCTGCATCAAGGTACAAGTGCGATAAACTATTGTCATAGTTAATTAATGCTCTATTGCATTATGGTATTGCTACAGTTATAAAGTGTTTTTACCAGGCTTTAACATAATCTGCTGTTTAATAAATATAACTTTGATGATGATTCTGTGATTGGGAGACCGTATAAAAAGGAGCGTTCAATCCTACTCATAATGTTTTTATGCACACTGGCGATTTCTTAGTATCCCTAAGGATTTTAGGACAATCAACATTAAATAATTGGCCTTAACTAAATCCATTCGATTTGATAATATCTGTAGGCATTCACAAACTAAAAATATTGCACATCTACTTTGCTTGTAAGAATATTGAATATATATCTACATATTTCTTCAGGGTGAATACATGTTTTCTGTCCAGCCCTTGCCCAAGCCGGTTCCAGCAGCCGTTTCCCCAGCATACCCACTGGTTCTCGGCACAGGATGAGGCCACTGCATCAAGATATATGCTCTGTCTTGTATTTAGTTTGATAAGAATTGCAGGCAGTTGAATTTTCAGTCTAGAAAAGATGGACTTTGTTATGTTTGGAGGAAAACTCAACAAATTAATTATGTTTGTTGACACTTTATTAATCGTGCAATGTGATAAGCAGAATATCGTATTGTATGTGTGTTAAAGCTTTTAAAAGATAAACATAACATTGAAACTCATCAATCCTTCGATCTTGTAAATGTTTGTGGAACAATTGTCATACTACATACTTGGTTTTTGAGATGTTTGATGTCTTTGGCATTATGTTTATATTTTATCTTTTAAAGTTTTTAGGCATATTACACTTTAAACTCTGGTGCACAAAATCCTTGAAATGTATCATGATAATAAATAATCATAACTTAAAACAGTGGCTCATTTACAACTAAAATGTTTAAACAATTTATGTTAAAACTTCAATACTACTTCTAGTATTACAATTAACGTGTCTGAGCTACGACGTAGCAACTAATCTAACTGCAATAATTTTCAGTGACAAATAAATATCTAAATAAAATATGTTTTCATATGACATATTTGTTTTGTTCTCGTTAAACATATCAATGTAAAATCACCCTTTAATTAACAAAATGTCGAGCATTGGGTCATTGTTAGTGGTCTTCTGTTCCTTACAGTTGACCTATGAATCTATGGCTACAAGCCATATGAATTTAAGTGGCAGATTTGTGATCCAGAGGTAATATACTGGCTTCACATTCAAGAGATGGCAGGTTCGATACTGCAGCTCCACCCTAACACACTTAGTCTTATGCTCATTTTTTTACATAATAGCTCAGTATGACGTGATAATGAGCTAAATTTAAAAATATTATAATAAAAAAAACACTTTAACTATTATTTTATTAAGAAAGAATATAGCTCTAACAAAGTTTTTGTCAAAAAACCCACAGTCAGGAGTATAGATGCGTTGGAATTATATCACAAGTTAAAAGTGGGGTTTTCAACCACAAATTATGGTAAAAAATATATTATTTTCCATTCTAACTTGTTCTTAATTTTGTTAGTCTGTACATTTAAATTATTGCATGATAACTATATTTTCTTAACTCTGCCCATCTTTCCACGAAGTTCACTCAATGACGTCATGTAACCAAAAAACAATATGCTGTCAATGTCATTAATAAAAGTAAAGCAAATGACGTCACATTCATTGATTACAATCTAAGATTAAATATTGCGTCATATAATTGATACTATAATGAATGCATGTTTGTTGATAACAAACACAACTGAAATACATTTAAACAACGCTAAATTTTGTGAAACTATAGATTTTATCACAAAATATAATGTTTTGTAACATTTACATATTCATCAGAAATTATTAGTTCGTAACCATATGAAAGGCCACATTTTTGTAAGTACAGTTCAGTGTTCCATTTTCCAAGATTTTCCAGAACTATTTGCAAAACACAAGGCTCGGCTCTTAATTATTACAGAATAACCTGCACTTGATTTACTTCTTTAGAAATTTTAGAAAACATGCAGTGTTTTGTGTTAGAACACTCAATAACGCACATAATTGGACGCACAGTGACAACATATATCAGCAGTTTCTATCCTGAGGTTCAAAGTAAGGCAGCTTGAGGTTGTCAAACACTTCTCGCTCGCTACTGGCCACAAGTTGCTTCCCCTGAAAAGAAATGTGTGTCTAAGTTAATTTGGACAATTGCATACCTGGCTGAGAGTTCATGTAATATAGGGATAATACATGTTTTTGAGGGCATGATCATCTGCGGGCGCTCGAAAAATCTGTTCCTGCCCGAGTGCACAGCACGAGGGCAGAAACGGATTTTGAGAGCGCCCGCAGATGATCATGTCTGAGAAAATGTGTTTTTTCGCTATTATTGCACAAAAAAAATCACAAATACCAAAATAAATTAAAATAACATTGAAAACAATATGTCTTGTTCATTCGACATCGACAAAATAATTTGATTATTTCATATGACGTCATACAGTTCAAGGTTGTGTTTTACATATGCCTCACTCGGTTGTCATCAGAAATGAAAAGGCTTTACTTTCGGATAGGCAGTTTTTGATTTAAAATGTGTTTAAACAGTGGATTAATGCAGCCGCGCAAAGAAAACAAGAGCACCGCCTAGCGGGTGCAGACCGCTCATCTATTTGTCAAAGTATGAATCAAATCTGATCATAAATAAAGAAGTTATGGCAATTTTAGCTAAAATGTGGGGGTGTGGTCATTTATTACATTATCTTTTAAAAATGAANAGGTTCGATACTGCAGCTCCACCCTAACACACTTAGTCTTATGCTCATTTTTTTACATAATAGCTCAGTATGACGTGATAATGAGCTAAATTTAAAAATATTATAATAAAAAAAACACTTTAACTATTATTTTATTAAGAAAGAATATAGCTCTAACAAAGTTTTTGTCAAAAAACCCACAGTCAGGAGTATAGATGCGTTGGAATTATATCACAAGTTAAAAGTGGGGTTTTCAACCACAAATTATGGTAAAAAATATATTATTTTCCATTCTAACTTGTTCTTAATTTTGTTAGTCTGTACATTTAAATTATTGCATGATAACTATATTTTCTTAACTCTGCCCATCTTTCCACGAAGTTCACTCAATGACGTCATGTAACCAAAAAACAATATGCTGTCAATGTCATTAATAAAAGTAAAGCAAATGACGTCACATTCATTGATTACAATCTAAGATTAAATATTGCGTCATATAATTGATACTATAATGAATGCATGTTTGTTGATAACAAACACAACTGAAATACATTTAAACAACGCTAAATTTTGTGAAACTATAGATTTTATCACAAAATATAATGTTTTGTAACATTTACATATTCATCAGAAATTATTAGTTTGTAACCATATGAATGGCCACGCTTTTGTACGTACGGTTCAGTGTTCCATTTCCTAAGATTTTCCAGAACTATTTGCAAAACATAAGGCTTGGCTCTTAATTATTACAGAATAACCTGCACTTGATTTCCTAAAACATGCAGTGTTTTGTGTTAGAACACTCAATAACGCACATATTTGGACGCACAGTGACAACATATGTGTTGTGTTCTGAGAAAACTGGGCAAAATGCATGTGCGTAAAGTGTTGTCCCAGATTAGCCTGTGCAGTCCGCACAGGCTAATCTGGGACGACACTTTCCGCCTAAACTGGATTTTCGCTAAGAAGAGACATCATTTTAACGAAAAATGTCATAAATGCGGAAATTGTCGTCCCTGATAAGCCTGTGCGGACTGCACAGGCTAATCTGGGATGACAATTTACGCACATGCATTATACCCAGTTTTCTCAGAACACGACACATATATCAGCAGTTTCTATCCTGAGGTTCAAAGTAAGGCAGCTTGAGGTTGTCAAACACTTCCCGCTCGCTAACGGCCACAAGTTGCTTCCCCTGAAAAGAAATGTGTGTCTAAGTTAATTTGGACAATTGAATACCGGGCTGAGAGTTCATGTAATATATGTTCATGCAGGTGTGTCCTTATTGATTTTGATATAAACCTAAGCAATTTTGAAAAAAACAAAACTCAGCACACACCTATGTGAATCAACCAATAACAGTTTCTGAAAAAAACAAATCATTTTTAAATTACTGGAAACATTGACTTTGATCAGTAATCAGTTGCTAATGACACAAATTACAAGGCTTGTCACCATAGGATGACATATGCCCCCTTTTTCCACATTTTTCTAAACCTAAACGCAAAGTGTTTTATCCTCATTTTTTGAAACCTAAATGCAAAGTGTGACGGAATTTCAGACGGACAGACAGAGTAAGACAGACGGACAGTGCGATCACTATATGCCCACCTTCCGGGGCATAAAAATAACACTAGAGCTTTGTAACAAATTGTATCTATGTATCTTTGTCAGTTATGTTCAAGGGCAAATAACTGTGTCAATAACTTTGATGAGAGTGTCATGAACATAAACACTTCATGATAATGACATACTTGAAGTTTCAGATGATTCTTAAAGAAACATGGAAGAAGTTTTATCCACAAACTTATAACTCTTTATTTGAACTTACCCGCAAAACGAACTGAAAGGAGTGACCCTAATGTCACCCTTTTATGCTTTGTTTGCATGTTTACAAAATGTCAGAAATGCCTGTAATAAATTTTCAATAAAACGTCTCAACAAGTGACTTGTGATCGTGAACATGTATATTTGCCATTGAAGTTAGCAGTTTTGATATTTTCACACCCAAGACCATAGATTGATCAAGCACATTTACCTGATTGAAGTCGTACAGGCCATGACTTGAAAGTTTCATTTTCATCTCTCGCTCAGCGTAGGTGCGCGCGTCTCTGTTGAACTGCTTGCTTCCTGTCCAGCCCACAAGCGCATAGTAAAACTGACTGAAAGGGGAGATAATGAGATCAACCCTTCTTGCAATCCAGTCACCTTGCCTGGCTTTTACCTCCCTTGGATTGTTATGACTTGAGACGGAGGATGACGATGCTGTATCCAAGCTTTCCCAAACGTCTTCCAATGTATCCGAGATAGCCGAAGCAGAGTCCAGAGCATCTTCCTGTCTTTGATATAAGATTGATTCATGACCAACATCACTATAACATGAATCAGTGTTCTTGTCACGTTCAAGGTTTTCACATTTGTCCTCAATTTCTTTCATGTCTGTACTGCATTTGTTCTGTCCAAGTTGATAAGATGAAGTTTTGCCACTTTCATTACCTTTGTTTCGTACTTTATTAGGCACCTTAATCATACCAATCCATTTCTCAAAGTGGTCCAACTGCCCTCTGGGAGAGAGCTTTGTATTCTGCGTAAGTAGTTCCGCATGGAATGAACTTCTCTCGTGGCGGCCACACAACACTATGTCATGACTTTTTAGGCTTTGCAACAGTCTTGGTAGAGCTCCAACTATTTTGTTTTCTGTAGGGTGTGTGATTAGTATGTCCACATCATGCCCTGTCTGTTTTCCTCTGCAATCACATAACAATGAAGTAAATATAAAGGATTTAAAACAATCAGCATGAACAGATGAACAATGAGTCTTTCTATTCTTTGAAAACAATTTATTTGATGTCAAAAAAGTAGACAGTCAAATTGATACTTCCAACAGAGATCAAACGCAAAGAAGCAAATTGTTCAAAATATCAATATGTGTATAGATGCTTTGTAGATGTTTCAAAATTGTGTTAATTCTTGTCATTTGTTCTATTATTCAGAGTGAATAAAATGTAGAGAATAAAATTCATCTAGATGTGTCAAAATCACCGATGCCCCACAGCCCATATTTTGAGACAGGCAGATCCACAGGTCAGTTAAACTTAATAATATACTGTTGTTATTTCTCTAATCTTAGGACACTTAAAAATAAAATAAATATGTGCTCAAAAATTCAGATGCACACAAATACTACCAAAAGTGCAAACCAATGGTCTTTAATTCTTGCAATTATATTTTAACAAGATGAACCATTCACATGTTTGACTTTCGACTTAAGTGTGACCTTTGCCATTTAGTTTACACTTTTTGTCCACAGGGTGAACACTTTCGGTGAATTATTCTTAAATTGCATGATGAATGTTGAAGTTACAGTCTGGACAAGCTGTTTTATGACAAAATTTAACCTTGGACCTTTACGTTTGACCTTGACATTTGAGGTTCCGTATGGAGACAGATTTTAAGCGTGACACATTCATACATCCTAGTGGATGTTTGTGGTACAGTAGACTCTGCCAATACCGGACGGTCTGGGAACCGGCCTGATCGTCCGGTTTTCAGAGAGTTCCGGTGTTCCAAGAGTAGTCATATTGCCGAAATATACATTGTATGCAATGTGTACAAAATCATATAAGAATACAGCAAACCATATAAATTTACATGTACCATGTGATAACTGTACTCATGTAATGTTAATGTTTAAAGTATTCTTCGAAAAATGTGTTTTTATTCGATTAAAAGCAGAAAACATTCCATACTGACTTGTATTGATTAATCCCAAAGTGAGCGTGGTGCTTTATACAAATACGTACATGTACATGCGTTATTGACATTTGTCATATAGGCGAGTGAGTCGTGTTCGAGTTCGCTATAAATAGCTCTGAATTAATTATAATAAGTTTTATTTGTTACAAACGAATGTTGTGGACACACGATTCATTATTCAAAACATAACACATTTCAAAAAACATTCACACACACACAAAAACAGCTTCATATTTTCAAGACATTCGATACCTCCTCAAATCTTGTCAAAACCTACTAATGCACGAAGTTCGCGATTTATTGAAAAAGTCCGAGATCATAATTGACATTCACAGTTTTTTTTACATAATTTAATCGGACTTCAATAGCGCGGTAACGACATGACACCTTTATGGTATGTTTAATACGATTATCGATAATTGCGCGAGCGGAATGTGTGACACCGCGCGCGCCGTACTGACTAGGTATTGTAATTTTCACGCCTCGGGCATATTGAGAATTTGGACCGTCCGGTGTACTCAATGTATTTTACGTTGAAAATGACGAATTTCAAGGACATATCCGTCCGGTTTCCGGTTTAGAGAGAGTCCGGTTTATTCAACATTTTTTAACAAAGAAATAGAAGGGGAAAATACGGGACTGACACGACCGTCCGGAATCGGGAGATTTCCGGTATTCGGAGAGTCCGGTATTGGCAGAGTCTACTGTAGGTTATTTTAAAACTGAATAATAAGTGACACAACTACAGGCCTGATATGCTGTTTAATGGCCAATTAGTACATTTGACCTAAAAAATTGACCTTGACATTTGAGTAGGGAAACGTATGTTACACGCAACAAACCTTTTCCGCATGACTGTCATTTGTAGTAGGTTATTTTAAAATTGCATGATGAATGACAAGTTATAGTCTGGACAAGCTGTTTTATAACCAAATTTAACTTTGACCTTTAAGTGTGACCTTGACTTTTGAAGTAGGAAGACAGGAGTTATTAGCAAAAAGCAGACTCCATGTGGTCATTTGTTTTAAAATTGCATGATAAATGACAAAGTTACAGTCCAGACAAGCTATTTCAGGAACAAACTTGACCATTACCCTCTAATTGTGACATTGAGGTAAAGAGATGGTTGTTACACGTGACAGATCCTCTTGTTAAAATGAACATTTGTGGTAAGCTTTTTAATAATTGCAGAAAATAAATGACAAATTTAAGTCAGAACAATTTTAGAGGCACACACATATGTACATTCACTCAACCATTATGCCTGCTATATCAAGTTTTCCACAACCGGGCTGGACAAATTAACAAAGTGCCATTATTTTGCAAAAATTGGTTTCACCTAAAACTTCTTCGATAACAATCAACTTCACATGAATGTTCTTCGGCTGTAAAAGTTTGAGCCAAATACCCCAGCAGTTAAAGAGAATATCGGTCAACAAAACTTACACAGTATACAACAGTGGACAAAATGAAAAGGGGTCCTAACTCTGCCAAATTAGCCAAAGCCAAAGTTCCTTCCTTTAACTTGAATCAGTGTGAGATGAACAATGGTCAAAGAAAGAATTTCATGGCCAATCCCTGCACAAATTATGTGACCAGACCAGAAAATGAACCAGCAATCCTCAGATTTTTAGCCAAGCACTTGACCAACTAAGCAAAATTATCCAGCACTTTGTTGGGGCATACCAATACCAGTCACTATGGCAACCAACCTTCTGAAACCCCCAGTAAGCTCCATCACAGCTCCAGGCAGGACCCGGTCCACATGGCGCCTCACTAGACCCACTATGTACTCAGCCTCAGTCCTAGTCACAGGGGTGGTCAGATCCTCATGGAATGTAAGACCTAGTGGAACATTATAATTCAGGATAAAATGATGGGATAGTAGAATCCTTATGGGAAGTAAGACTTATCGGAACATTAGAAATAATAATAGAATGATTGGACAGTAAGATCCTATTGGAAAGCATGCCCTAGCAGAACATCTTTATATTACAAAATGCTGACAGAACTTATTTTTTCCTACCATACTTTTTTTAATTGAAATAATACAGACATCACATGCATTTTACATTTTTACTCAATCTTAATATGCAATCTAAACATAAGATCTTTCATATGCATTTATTATAATTTCATTGAAAATCTTAATATTGAAGTGACGATCTGTTCATGGGCCTCCTTAAAACTAATGAATTGTAAATACTAGCTTCATGCCAAATAGTTCAGTCCCTGCAACCCAAGGCTATTTACCCCACTGGATCCTCCAGTCTGATGACCTACACCCATCCCTGACCTCCTGTATACTGCTCCAGCCCTTGGCTATGAACTCCTTGGCCCGTGCATGTCCTATCCCAAATACTGCAGTGAACAGCTGAAATAGTGGAAGTGTCTTGTAAGACAAGATTATATCATCTTGTCATGTGGAATAATTACTCGTAATAGTGCTTAAATTTAACTAGGCAATAATGTAACAGAGCAGATTGAAAATCTTTGACCTTGAATTGTTAAATGGACCTTTTGATCACGGAACATGAGAGATGTACATGACACATCATCATAGGAAATAATTATCAGATTTTATCTAAAATACAACCAAGTTTTTTTTTAAATACAAAGCAAAAAATATAAATGTACAATCTTTGATCTTTAAGTGTGATTGATTTTGACCTTTGACCTTAAATTCAGATATTATCCTTGAAGTAACAGGGAATTTCTTATACATGTCTTCCTGCCACCATTTATTGAGGGCATGAACTATCTACATTTATACCATCCAAGCCTTGCTTGCAACAGGAAAAATGCCTGTTTACAAACTATTGTAACCAACAAAAATGATATTTATTATTTGACGTATAAATAAAATGTTTTTCATTGGTTCATAGAATGTTTGACAACTGAAAGCATACCTCATATTGATTGGACCTTCAAAGTCACATTACTGGTAAAAGCGCTTAAACATCTTACTCTGATTGTGGTATCATAAATAACTGTGCAAGTATCTCCAAAAAAACGTTAATATACATATGGCATCCTGTTTGATGTTTTGATGTTTATTAAAAGACTGTGTCACCTTGACTTTTGCGCTCAACAGATTTAACGTGTAAGGAATGTTATGTTAATATTTAATATTATGTTATATATTTCATAATGTATAATTTTTGTATTTGTAATACTGGCCTTACTCTATGCCCTATAAGCAAAAGAGTATGCCTATGCCAGAAATGCAAATTCAAGATTTACTCTAATCCTAAATTTTCAAATATTTTCTTTTTTGTTCTTGTTAAAGCACTGAAGAAAAGTATAAACTAATAAAGAACACATACTTCTTTGCCCCCTAAGAAAATCGCGAAAAAAGGACTACCAGTTGAATGATGAAGTTACAGTTTCCTGTATCATGCCCATATTTTGAGCATTGAAATTACAGTATTGACTTGATGACACAGGCCAAATAGTGAACAATTGAAGCTAGTGATTGTTAGAGGTAAGTGATAATAAAATTGCCTCAGTTTTTACCAAATTAAGATCTGGACAAACTGCAACTTGTCAAACTTGATTTTGTTTAGAAAACATTGAGTTTTTAATGTAGAAGAACCTTCATTTTCTGGAACCATTGATCAGCACATATTTTCTCCACTTCTTCACTCGTGCCATCTTCAAGAATTTCCTGAGAATATAATTATAATAGTTATGTAATTTTACACAGGTAAAAAAATGGAAGCTATTAACATTTTCACTTACATGTACATGTACAATTGTCAAAAAAACTGACAGCGACTTTATTTATATAGCAGTTACATGTAGTCCTCATTTGTCTTGTTTATAAATAAAACAAAACACACATTCTTATCAGATCATAAAAAGAAAGACATTTTCAATATACATGTATTAAAACATTTCTAAACATTTCTTTATATGAAATACAAATTTTGTACCGAATTTATAACTGTTGCAAAAATATTGTTCATATAAAGATTATTAAGAACAGTCACTTGAACAATTATTTGAATGTTCTTTTTTTTCAACAAATACACATTCAACTTGCACAGTTGATTTCAATGTAGAAGTGAAACGTTTGAAAATGCAAACAAGAGTCAAGATAACAGCATTTAACAAGAGATGTGTTTGTCAGAAACACAATGCCCCCTAATGCGCCGCTTTGATTTTTGATTTTTTATTTTTTACCTTTGACCTTGAAGGATACCCTTGACCTTTCACCACTCAAAATGTGCAGCTCCATGAGATACACATGCATGTCAAATATGAAGTTGCTATCTTCAATATTGCAAGAGTTATGACAAAACTTTAATATTATTAAAGTTTTGGACAGACAGAAAGACAGAATGACAGACAGACAGGCCAAAAACAATATACCCCCTTTTTTTTTTAAAAGGGGGCATAAAAAGGTCACAATGGTTTCGAGGATATGTAGTCTGCCTTGATACCGAGAGCTAAGTGGTTCAATCTAAACTCACATGGCACTCTCAAGATCTTTCTAAAAACACAAAGCACTGGTTCTTTCCATGATATGGACTTGCTAGTGTCATTTTACATAAGACCTCGGACATTTACAGCAATCAATTTAAGATCAATTTAGTTTAAATATAAGTTCACAAATCTAACCTGTATGACCCTCTGACTATGACTGCCAATGTGGGTAACATTCTGAATTTCACTCAACCTTGACAACGGCCGTGGCAGGGACTTCAACACGCATGAAGCTCGCCTGTAAATAAATATGATTTAATGCCTCACTATCTTTTTAATGTTTAATTTTGGAATATTGGTAGTTTTTATAGATAATATTGAAATAGTTCAAGCCTAATTTGTATTGGAAAACCTTTCATACATATTTACAAAACATTCAAAACAGTTCAATAGATAATTATAATAGCAACCAAATTTTATAACTGAACTTCAAAACATGAACATCTCACACTCTCCCCTAAACAAGTAACTTGTACAAGAATCAGTCATGAAATAAATAGTTAGGTCATTCTAGTCTGATTCAAGTAGGACAAGACATAGTATCACTCACTCTAATCAGCTATGCTTGCCAAATAAATGTGTAAAAAATATAATAATGAAAACTATCAAATTTACCAAAAGGCAAGTTCTCTTTATTAACTTGGTCATGGTATCTGAAATCTGCATACGTCAAAATGTGATTTAGTGCAGAAGTGTAAAAATCTGAAAAAATGAAAACTATGAAATCTACCGAAAGGCAAGAGCTCTTGAGTAATCCTGGTCATCATATCTCAGATCTGCATTCTTCTCCAATATTTCCAGAGCATCCTGGATACAAATAAAGTACAGTAGATTCCACTTCATTTAATGTACTGAATACAGGTGTATTCGTAAAACAAATCAAGTCAAATTAAAAATTATACGCTAATTCTATAGGCAAGCAATAAATCAAAATTCAGATTACATCCTAAATACACACACTTTTAACTCTTTATAATGTTTTGTGTGATTGCTCTTTTATAAGTAAAAAAATTACAATTCAAGAACTGTCCAAGTAAATTAGTTGTAGAGAGTGTTGCATGTGCTAGGAGAGACAGTAAAATCTACTAAATACATCACAGACTGAAAAACAGAAATATGGAAAGGACACTTTATGCCTCATGCATCTAGATGCTGGGGGCAAAATAAAAAACTTGCTTTAAACATTTATTTGAACCACTTTAATACAAATGCTTTTTATTAACAGCTGTATTTTTAAGACAAATTACAAATGCATTTACTGAAAACATTGAGTTTTATTTTATATTTTTGCCCCAAAATTATTATAAGATATCCAAATATATCACAACTTTTTCCATGTTCAACCCATTGAATGTCATGGGTATCCGTCGATGCAAGAATTGTAACATTTATAACATACTGTGAATTTGGTATTGTGATATTGGAGAGGAGTACGCCTCTGGCAGGCATAGTCAGGGATACTGGCTGACACCGGTGGGGCTACTACTCTCACAGACTAAAATAGAAACAAAGATGTCAACAATAAGTCAAATAGTGGATGAAACAATGTTTTGCTTACAACGTTATGAGGGCTCATAATAATTAACCCATTTATGCCGAGTGGACTCTCCAATCCTTCTAAATTGGATCAATTCATTTCCAAAATTAGGGATGTCTGGTACATTTATTTCTATTTTTAGAATATTTCTTACAGAAATTCCTTTAAGCAAACAGCATAGACCCTGATGAGAAGCTGCATAATGCGGTGTCTCATCTGGGTCTACGCTGTTTGCCAAGGCCTATTTTCTAGACGCTAGGCATAAATGGGCTAAAAAGAAGATAAGACTGGGGTGACAAGACCTTTTATGATAACTATTCAAAATTAATATATAATTAAAATTGTTTGTGTTACTGTAAAACTTGTTCCTTAATAGTTCATGTTTATCCAGCTCTTTTATTTAATTGTTGTGACCAAAATGAGAAAGGTGTCATCATGTGCTCTTAACAAATCTGCTTTCAAGTTCATTGCAAAGTGAAATTGTTTCTATAATTTAAACTTTACCATGGTTTAATTTTGATAAAAGATTTCTCAGTATAAAAAGGAATCATTTCAATTTCAATTTGTTTATGATTACATAGTCACACAAAAATTGAATAAAAAAGTTCAGAAATCTTAGCTTAATTAATACAAATGTGCGTGACTGCCTAACAACGAAAGCATTTGCATATAATCTAACTCAAGAAAAAAGTGAGCCAAACTATAAACCTATTTCAGTTTTATTTCATCATCTTATGACAGAATGTTACTGTAGTGTATCAATATTGAATTTAGACATAGGTTTATATAAAGACTCATAATGATCTACATGGGCAGATTTATCTCACATTTACCCACCACCCAATAACTGGATCATAAGCTGTCTGTTTACGTAACACTCTTATAAACTGCACAATGTTGCAATATTGAAGTAAAGTTAATTGTATGAATATTTTTTATTAGATAATTACTGATTAATACCCACCTGATTTTTTTCTCCAGACTTTACTTTATGGCACTCATCCACAGGCACTATACAGCCAGCCCTGATGCAATCTGCAAACCACTGCAATTTCACGACATGTCTCTGATTCAAACATCTAGCAGATTCAAGTCCAAGTTTTCGTGCAACAGCATCGGTATTGTCAAACTCTGTTACAATGTGTGTCACTGAGGAGCTTTGAACAGACAAGATCATAATTTGAGATTGAATCATTCCAATCATTATTAAAATAAATTATGGTTGTTTCTTTCTTATCTTTGTGTGCTGGTTAAAACTGAAATAAATTGGAACACACACACACACATTCATAAACAAAAAGTACTAAAAAGATACTCTATATGCATCTATTTCTGACAGAATTTTAATTGAAGTCATAATATATATTTTCGCAGTCTCTTTACACTTTAACGTGCAAATTACATAGTTCTATTCACCATACATGCCAGACGTCCCGATCTCGGCGGGACAGTCCTGATTTTGGGGTGTTTGTCCCGGCGTCCCGAAATGAGACAATTTGTCGCGACATTCGTAAAAAACAATGTAGGTTCTATAAGTTCACACAAAAAAATCGCTATTCAAGCTCTATCTGTCTAAAACTTCCCATCGCTAATCCCTTTATTGCCCCCTATTAACAACCCACTTCTACTACTCGAGTGCACCAGTGTTGTTTTTAACACCTTATCAGCGAATTATCTGCAAATTATTGTTTTAATTAGGCATTCACACCATTGTGTTTTTATGATAGAGGTAGCTAATTGCTATCGATAGATGTGTTGTAAAGAAATAAAAGCTTACTGCGGCCAAATCAAGTCAAAAGATACTGTGTGTTATACCACCTGAGGTTAAGAAAACCTGTCAAAACACCGATTTTGTATATCAAACAAATTGAATGCTTACCAATACACATTCATGATGTTTCACACAAATTTACTTTTGTTTTCGACTGATTTTCAGAAAATAGTTTGTACATGTTCCTAAGTCTAAATTAAGAGTTAATTGACGATTGGTTGAATAAGAACAGTGCTTGACGGCTGCACATCGCATGACACGATTTATTCATGTTCAGCGTAATACCTCTGTACGAATTGGATGTAAAATCGTGGCTTACGGGGATACCCCACATTTCCCTTTATGGAGTGCATTTACTTCCAGAAAATGGAGAACGTTTGTGTTTCATGAATGTAATTCTGAAACACATTTATCGTCAATATTGGCCAGAAATGTAGTGTTTTTGTAACTAACGTACTGAGCACTGACTAAAGTAAAGGTGAAATGATTGATTGTTTTAGATGTCACGTTTTTTGGTCAAATGTCCCGATTTTTTTTAAGGAATGTCCGGATTTGGACCTGAAAAAGTCATAGTTCTTATTTAATGCTCTGAACTTTTATGAGTACATTCGTACCGCTCAGAGTTCTTATTCTAAAATCGAATTCAATGTAAAAATATTATGTCTCACGTATGTCTATCAAATCGAGTTCAATCAACCTAATACATTGTTACAAACACAATACCTGTTACAATCGACATCAATTTGCGTGTTGTTTGTTGATTAATGCTCAAAACATAAAGTTGATTAAAAAAAACGTAATCATACCGAAAGCCGAAGTTTTAAATTAACGATTCGATCAATCGTACGGAGGTTCTGGATATAGTCGGTGTATTATGATTGGTTGATTAGACACGAGTTATATCTCGCGGATGATTGCCGAGCTAGCCGATAGCGTCTTTTCCAATTCGGAATATTCGATTTGTCATACCGCAATGAGTGTTGGGTAACTGGCATATAGCAAAAACGTACACATTTAAATGAACCATTGATGTGTTTGAAACTTTAGATTAATATCATTATTATGCGATCACATCATATCACGTAAGTCGTTTTAAATGGCGTATTAGTGATATATTTTCGATATGTTTGTGGTTATTTATGCCAGAAAAAAGTTGATGTTGCTAATTTTAACGATAAATTAGCGCCTGGAATCTAGGCGGTAAAATTTCCATTAAGAATCGTGTAAACAATTGCAACTCCCAGCAACCCGGAAGGTCAATATAGCTGGGAGTTGGATAATTGCAACTAGAAAAAGTCTATGCTATTCACATTCAAATCAATTGTCTCTTTTCTTTACAGTAGTTGACATAGTGTGCTATATGTTATTCTTTATGTTACGCTGCAATTGTTTAACATCGGTGAGTTTATTGAAAATTAACTTGCTTTCTGCAAAACTTTAAAAAAAAGTTTATCCGAACTTATGAATCTCCGAGTCCGAATAACATACAAATGTGAAAAAAACAGCAGTTACGGTCCAGTACTTATTGTCAATACCTATATTCCTCTGCTACTTGTATTTTTCTTTTGCGGGCTGAACTTTGCATGTCTTTTAAACGCTGTCTTTGAATCCTTGCTTCTAAAATAAAAATGATTAGATTTTCTTCCATGTTCAGTGTTGTTGTTGTTCATTTGTTTACTTTTATATAGGTTACACTCCAATAAATAAATTGGTCTAGTCAAAACGGAATCTCAATAGCAATTTTCACTATTTTGTAGGGCATCACAATCCAATAAAACAATAAAAAAAAGAGAGAAAAAACATGCTCGTCCTTAATACGTTATAAAATATCATTGATTCTACAGCCTGAGTCAGATAGTAAAACTGTTTAAAAAAAAATTGCTTTTTTTTGCTGCATAGTTTACCAAGACAAAACCAAGTACCGGTGTGCAAAAACTTAATATATATGTACGGTCTCCGTGGCAAAGTGATTAGGCAGTTAGCTCGAAGGTTCGAGACCCACTTAAGGCGCTATCTGACGGGCACGACCTGACATTGCCGGGTGCCGACCAGCAGCTATAGTTATATCTAGGGATACCGATTGCCTTCCAACCATGCACCCGGCATAAATGATAGAACAAAAGTAAAGATGTTCATCAGAAACAGGTGTCTCATAAGTCAAGTTAGGTGGCCATTAATCGTGTGAGGTGACACGAAAATAAACAAAAAACACATAGCAACACGTGTAACATGACCAATTAATCATTTCCGTGACACTAATCTCCAGAAGGCGTTCAATTGGGTTGTTAAATTTGGAATACCCGAATAACCCCAATTATAAGAGACCGTATCAGATGTCATGCGATCGGCCTGTGGTCGCCGCGCGGAAGTCTCAGTGTCTGCGAATGAGCAAGGCAATTGAATAGCAATGCATGTGAGCAATATGTGCTTGCATGAGGAAAATTTGGCGCTAAAACAACAAGCCTTTCAGTGAAACTGATAGATGGTCCTAAATATAATGCTTGTTGTTCTTCAATGTATGGGTTAATTTGAAAGCATGTGAACAAGAAGATGAGACACTTAATCTATAAATGATCAAACGGATCGGAACAACATAACTAACGACCCCTTGGAAAGGACACTGACAACATGTTTCAGTAAAATTGGCTAATTTGAGGTTTTTCCAGATATATTGAACAGCTATGCACATGTCCGAAACTTATCTATAAAGATAACAACTCACTAAAATCAATGACTTGACATCCACATATTTGTTCTCACCACTGAGGTATATGTTAACCCTGCGCATACATGACCAGGGATCACGTCAATGTAAAGTGTCATGTAAGAAATGTTAACAGCATGTGACCATTTTTGTACGCATGTGAAAATCTTTGCGTGCGTGCATGACTTGTATTATGTGGTCACGTGAACTCCCATTAAGCGCACATTTTAGCAACATAACTTTAGTACGTGAGCGCCGAAAAGAGCGCACGGACGCTTCTTAATTTACGCGCGATATTGGCATACATGCTGCTTTAACTAGCGTCTTTACGTGCGCACTTGTTCAAGTATGCGTTCGCATGTGCGCACATTTACCTTTATACTTGAGCGGGTTTACGATATCATTTTAACATCTTTACGTACGAACGTAAGCGCCTTAACATGCGCACCTTAGCATCTGTGCATGTGGACACGTGATAATCGTTACGTGCGCATGTTTGAGCGTAATGTGTGCACTGTTTGCCTTAATTCTCATGTATGATGGGCGATACATTTTCACAAGCACGTGAAATCGTGTGTGCACTGCACTTGATTGCTATTATATGAAGTCTTTACGTTGCCATTTCAGAGTTTCCCGATCGTGCTTGAGTTTATTTACGCGGGTGGCTTTACGTGCGCAGCTGTAGATCATTTGTTTCGATTTTTTTTTTTAATAAAGGGTTGGTCCCTTGGAATGTCTGGGAATTCTTAATTGGTCGGTAAATTGTCTTAAACTTTGCATTTGGATGCAAAATAACATAACACAAGAAAATAAGCGAAAAGAACAGCTAGAACATCAAAATGTCGTTTTACATTTCGAAAACCTTCAAAATTCGGAGTATTGTCGTGCATTTTCAGGAAGAAGCCGCAATATTGGTTGTAAAAGGCCAAATTACAAAGATAAGTGTGTACATATGTATATTTTTAAATTACAATGTGCTTATTCAATCAGATGTTAAGGTTATGCCCATGTTTGTCAGACAGCGAAAGTCGGGTCGAATGTTAAATTAAAGCTGGAATTTCCAGCTACATGTATTTATGTTTCACTGGAATATTTTTAATGTTGGTGTGGTCTTTTGCTGTAGAGGAAAGCCGCTGAACCCTGAGGAAACCCCATCTGTCCGATATGGTTACCATCGACGCCCTTAGTGAGAAGCGCGTGTACCAACCCCTACGCTAACCGGAGACAGGAATGATAAATAAACCCATATGTAAAATGTATTGCCTTTTAAACACTGGCGTTGGCTTTCAGAGGGTTTTGCCACTCATATACCCAGAACAAGGGACAAACCGCCATTGAAAACATCAGTCTCACTCCGAGACCCACTTCGACTGTATCTGGAGCCTTTATAGAGCTCTGTGGCATTATAGTAATCGTACTTTCCAGTATCGACTTTATAATCAACCCATAAATACGCGATCCGTAAAAAAAGGTCGCTAGGCTGAGCCTGACACAAGCAACAAAACTAAAATTTTGGTGAAATAATCATAAAACGAAAGTAAAAGCCAACGCGGAATTTTCAGAAAACCATATCGAAGACCAATGGGATTTGATTTTGTTTAGCTACTCAGTGTGGAAGCCAATCAGAATGCATGTTATAGAGTTAGATATTGTTAACAAACTTCCAGTGAATCATTTGGACATCGACAGGCAAACAAGGAAGATGTGTATATTCTTTGAGCAATGACATAACATACGAAATTAGTATGACGTCTAAGGAGACAATTTTCCAAAAATGTATGTGCCTACATGGCGTACATGAAGACATCAATGCGGATGTGCTTCGAAATGAAATTCAAAGTCAACACGGCGTCAATGTCGTTCGCATTGAAGAGGTGATCGGGGCGGAGGCAAACAGAAAACAAAAACGATGGATTCTGGAGCTAGAGGGAGGACTATGTAAGCGTTCCGTGGTGTTTAATGTATCCACATTTCTCTTAATATACTGACATGGTTTTACACCCTGAGATGTGTATATATTCTGTATTTTTTTATTTACGCAGTCCACTTTCGTTTTCGAAATCGAAAGTAGAAAAATTTGGAGTAAACATTTTGCGATTTTATTCATTATTTTAGTGAACAATAAATAAATACAACAACAAATATAATATTTTAAATTAAAAGCTTACATTTGGTTAAGGAAAGAAGCTACACAATTTTCATCAAATATTTTAGTTACATGCCTTTTTATTTCCCTGAATGTGGGAATATAGTGATCGCACTGTCCGTCTGTCTGTTCGTCCGTCTGAAATTCCGTCACACTTTGCGTTAAGGTTTCAAAAAATGTGGAAAAACACTTTGCGTTTAGGTTATGAAAAATGTGGAAAAAGGGGGCATATGTCATCCTATGGCCTTGTTACACTGGTCCTTATTTGGAACATTATTTTCTGAAAATATTTAAGCTGAATATCCTTGACAGCTGAACAATTAAAAAAATCCTTGAAAACTATTTCTTTTTTAAGCCTCCTGCACCATCTGAAATTGTAAGGCCAAAGTGTTCAAGTTGGGTCAAGGTTACTGGTTACTAAAAAATAGAAACAAAACTTTCCTGCAAAATAATAAGAGGCTGTCCATAAAGTATGTCACGTTTTTTTTTTATACCATTTTTAACCCCCTCCCTCCACTTGTCACAAACTGTCACAAATATTGGACCCCCCCTCTTAAGTAAGTCACACTTTCGAACATTTTTTTTTAGCTCACCTGATTGCTCAGGTGAGCTTTTAGGATCGGTCTTTGTCCGTCGTCTGTCCGTCCATCGTCCATCCACATTGGTTTGTAAAAGCTCTAAAGGCCACATTTCTTGTCCGATCTTCATGAAACTTGGTCAGAAGATTTGTCCCAATGATACCTCGATCGAGTTTGAAACTGGGTCATGCTGGGTCAAAAACTAGGTCACTAGGT
>VMBQ01001903.1:139617-157665 GCA_007657795.1 Dreissena rostriformis | reverse complement strand
TGCAGACTGAGCTGCGTAAAGTGTTGTAGTGCAGACTGAGCGCAGCTCATTTTGACCTCAGCTTTCAGTCCATAAAAAGCTTTTGACAGGCTAGCTAGTGAGTATTATGCAATATGCCATTCAATAAGGGTTCCGTCGATTAAATATTTACAAATAAAAACCACACATCAACAGAAATGTAATTACCGGTATTTAGATCTTGTGACTACATGTATTTGGCACTTGACATGTCTTTTTAACAATAAATAAAACAATTATTTTCTAATATATGACAAAAACAACAACGCACAATAATGTAACTTGAATGTACAGCTTCTAGAGTACCTTTTGAGACAGTGTCAAGTGCCTCTTGGACAACCCTCTCTGACTCTGCATCCAGTGCACTGAAACCAATAACAAGTTTGTCATAAGCCATAACAAAATATGAAACAAATTACATGAGCATTTGGCATAACAAAATATGACATTATATTACACAATCAGACATAACAAATATGGAACCAATTACAATTAATAAATTGGACATGACAAAATAAGAAAACAAGTAAAACCTTGCCATTGGGCATAACACAATATGAAATTAATTACAAAATGGCCATATCCAAAACAGACACTGATGCCCCCACAATACATGTTTGGACACAGACAAATCCACTATACATTCTACAGTGGACAAAATGGCAAAGGGCCATTATTCAGCCAAACTGGTTGCAGTCAAGATTCCTTTCTGAACTAGTATTACACATGAAGGTCATTCAGTTGTGAAAAATTGAGCAAAATTTGCAAAGTAGTTAAAAGGAGTTGAAAACACAACATTTTGGGACTATATATTCTATAGAGAAAAACAGATTAACCCTTTGCATGCTGGGAAATTTGTCGTCTGCTAAAATGTTGTCTGCTTAATTTCTAAAATTAGCATTTTCTTCGATTTTTTTTCAAAGAATACTATCAGAATAGCAAACAGTTTGGATCCTGATGAGACGCCACGTTCTGTGGCGTCTCATCTGGATCCAAACTGTTTGCAAAGGCCTTCAAAATCCGGTTCCAGCGCTCAAAGGGTTAAGGGC
Organism: Dreissena rostriformis; assembly: GCA_007657795.1. Lineage (NCBI taxonomy): Eukaryota > Metazoa > Mollusca > Bivalvia > Myida > Dreissenidae > Dreissena > Dreissena rostriformis. Next base: position 156,598 of record VMBQ01001903.1, on the reverse strand, counting down.
CATAATTCTCCCAATACTTGTTCTTCTTAAATTTCTTTCTTAGTGATCATCTACACATTAAGGACATTCACCTGTGAAAGTATGCGTGAGATCCACAAAGTACGGTAGTTAAAAAAGACTTGAAAACACAAGCTTTGGCACATATGGACATACAAAAGGACTAGTGCAATGCTCAATGCCCCCCACTCTGTTTGGAACATACAAATTAAACCAATCAAAATCTTGCTGTAAGACATACCAAATTATAAAAAAAATATCACTTTATACACTACATTATTTCAGAATACACCACCTACCTAAAAACGCACTCTGACCCAAAACAAAAATTTCAGACATGTTTTCTCTTGTTAAATAATTCATCAATTATTCATCATGCACGCCAGCACCATAACAATACAATCAATAAACCATGACAAGACAATAGCCTCATGACCTCTGACCTGGTAGCCTCATCCAGCACTAGAATGGAGGGGTTCTTGATGAGGGCCCGGGCAATGGCTATCCTCTGTTTCTGTCCGCCCGACACGGTCACTCCCCTCTCTCCCAGCACTGTATTGTACCCCTGGGGGAACCCCTTGATGAACTGGTCGGCATTGGCTAGATTGGCAGCCTCATAAACCTGGAAAAGAGAGGCATATATTTAGTGCTGGGGGAACCCCTCTATAAACTGATGTGCATTGGCTAGATTGGTAGCCTCATATACCTGGAAAAGAGAGGCATATATTTAGTGCTGGGGGAACCCCTCTATGAACTGATGTGCATTGGCTAGATTGGTAGCCTCATATACCTGGGAGCAAGTCAATATAACATTTAAACATAATTTTGAACGTAAGAAAAAGCCATTACAAGAAGTTTGTTATCCAGAATAGATTTAATAGAAAAACTTTTTTTCTGTGGGACCTATTTTCAGCACTGAACTGTTCAAAGTATTACATCCAATGTCTATATACACAAGTACAAGAAGGGTTACCCAGTACCTCGATGTCTGTAGCATCAGGTCTCCCATACCGGATATTCTCCATCACAGACGTGGCAAACAGCACTGGTTCCTGGAAAGTAGGACTTCATTATGTACAAAATACAGTGTTGGCATGCTGCAGAAAAGATACTTAGACATTAATATGAGCTGTGGTCTGGGAAAATGGGGCCTAATTCATGTGCATAAAGTGTCGTCCCAGATTAGACAGTGCAGTCTGCACAGGCTAATCAGGGATGATATATTTTTCGCCTAAACCGTATTTTCTTTAAACAAAAAATTCCATAAAAGAAGAAAGTGTTGTCCCTGATTAGACTGTGTGCACTTAACGCACATGGATTAAGCCCAGTTTTCCCAGAATGAAGCTCATTTGTCTTATTATGACAGTCTTCCACTCCTCCCAATATAACACCATTAAACTTCTCAAATTTTGTACATAAAAATAAAGTTTAAGCAGGTATGAGATCAAGTTCATAAAAGGTTAACGTTATAACTCAGAAAGTGTAAAAGCAGCATAACAAAAGCTTCAAGCATTACAACAACGGAAATTTGTGTTTAATTTAAACAGAATCAGTCTACTGGTTTTAGAGTTGTAGTATAAATGAGTATACAAATTTTACACACAACAGACAAACAACAACACTATAGGCTTCATGAGCCATTGATCTCATAAGAGAACTAAACGAGTTGAGTCCAAACCTGATTGATGTATCCGATAGCTTTGCCCCTGAGCCAGCTGGGGTCAAGGTCATGGATACTGACCCCGTCTATCATGATGGACCCTGAGTCAATGTCATAGAACCTCTCCAACAAGACAGCCACTGTGGATTTACCTGCATTACAGCATAGAGAATTGAGGCGCGTGCTAGAAAAACTGGACTTGCACGTGCGTTAAGTATCGTGCAGTCTGCACAGGCTAATCAGGGACAACACTTTCAGCTTACTTTCAGCTTACTCACATGCATTTAGCCCAGTTTTCCCAGAATGCAGCTCAATAAGTTCTAGCAGTGAGTTTAAAGACACAAAAAGTCATTTATCACCAAAAACGTGTATTATTAAGTAGTCATGCAAAGTCTGCTAAAAAGCGGATCAAATTCGACCGTCATACGGTCCGGCAAATTAACAGAAACTGCTGATCCGAAACCAAAGTTGCCGGGATAAAACTTTACAAGGCTAAATGAAGTAAAATTAGCCTACTGTTTTCTTTAATTGAAGGACAAAAAAAAAGCAATAAAAAACTGTGTATCTTTAACAATATGTGTGGTGTTCTGAGAAAACTGGGCAAAATGCTTGTGCGTAAATTGTCTTCCCAGATTAGCCTGTGCAGTCCGCACAGGCTAATCAGGGACGACAATTTCCGCTTTTATGGAATTTTTCGTTTAAATGATGTCTCTTTTAAGCGAAAAACCAGTTTAGGCGGAAAGTGTCGTCCCGGATTAGCCTGTGCGGACTGCACAGGCTAATCTGGGATGACACTTTACGCACAAGCATTTTGCCCAGTTTTCTCAGAACACGCCACATATTGTTAAAGATACACTGATAGGCAGCTTTTATCTATAAGACTTTCAATCTGACCCATTGATGAACTCCAAGACTTTTTAAAATTCAGTGTTTTATCTTGGTCAAGTCAAGACACTCTTCTTCCAAGTCCATGTCATCAGTTTAAAGGTCTGGCAGCTTCATAGAATTTTAAGGTCGCCATTTTGGTTCGACAAAACATGGTAATAGCTGGACTCAATCTGCTGTGATGGGTTGACCATAAAAATTTAACCCATTTATGCCGAGTGGACTCTCCCATCCTTCTAAATTGGATCAATTTATTTCCAAAATTAGGGATGTCTAGTATATTTATTTCTATATTTAGAATATTTCTTACAGAAACATTTCTTTAAGCAAACAGCGCAGACCCTGATGAGACGCTGAATCATGCTGTGTCTCATCTGGGTCTACGCTGTTTGCCAAGGCCTTTTTTCTAGACGCTAGGCATGAATGGGTTAATTAATGAAAAGGAGCCAAAGAAATGCGCAAGGTAAAGCGAGACAACTCCCACAAAGAATTGCTGAATATATTTCTACATGAGTTTTCTTTCTACTTTAAACCGCCAGTTAGACAGACTGACATTTAACTGGACAGTGCCGTTCCTGATTTAAAAAAACATTAGACATGTCAGAAGAAGACTGCTTGCACCACTAACATCCAGTTTTTTTGGCCAACATTAAGCATGCATCGTTCAATTTGTAAATCCATTTTTCTGTTGTGCGTGAAAGAAAAAGATGGATTGTCCGTATATTTACAAAATATCTACATGTGTAATTATTGTAAATTGTAATCCAATGAAAACCCTGTAAATTAAATGTCCAGTTTAAAGAGGATCTCATTGCAGAAGGCCAGCCACTCAATCAAGTTCATTAAAACTAACTGAGCAGACTTCAGTTGTAAAAGTTTCAATTTATTAAAATATCTATTAACCATTTTGCAAGAAACAACAGTGAACAAATGATGCACTTTATCTGATAACATTTCGATATCAGATACAACAATTTCCTACTGACCAACCCTCTATATTAGAATATGTGTACCATAGTCAGAACTACTACAAGTTAAACTTTTATAACCTCCCCTATCAGAACTACTACAAGTTTAACTGTTATAACCTCCCCTGTCAGAACTACTACAAGTTTAACTGTTGTTACCTCCCCTGTCAGAACTACTACAAATTTAACAGTTATTACCTCCCCTGTCAGAACAACTACAAATTTTACTGTTATTAACTCCCCTGTCAGAACTACTACAAGTTTAACTGTTATTACCTGGCCTGTCAGAACTACAAAAAGTTAAACTGTGATTACCTCCCCCTGAGGCCCCTACAAGAGCTACAGTGCGTCCTCTAGGAATCTTTAGACTGAAGTCTTGAAGCACCACCTGTACACAAGAACATGGACTAGTGTTCATCATTTTAGAATCGTTCTGGAAAAACAGGGCTTAATGCATGTGCGTAAAGTGTCGTCCCAGATAAGCCTGGGCAGTCTGCACAGGCTTATCAGGGACAACACTTTCTGCTTTTATGGCTTTTTTCGTTTAAAGGAAGTCTCTTCCTAACAAAAATCTAGTCTAGGCAGAAAGTGTTGTCTCTGATTAGCCTGTGCAGACTCCACAGGCTAATCTGTTACAACACTTTACGCACATGCATTAAGCCAAGTTTTCCCAGAACAAGGCTCATTTATTATTGAACCATACTCCCAGTTCTTTCCATAGACAAAGAACAAAATCATTAGAAAAAGATTATACTGTCTGGATCATTAGCATTTCAGTTTCAAAGATATTGGAATCAATTTATTAGCCTTAACATTAGGTTCATACAATTGTCATGTTTTGACCAATAACTAACTATTACTCATTGTTATGCCTGACATTAAAGCATTCAGGATAATATCATTGTGGTTTAATTTCTATGTAAACAAACTGTTGTTTATTGACTGATAACCAATAATAAATAAAAAAATATTTCCAAACTGATTGTTGTTTTATTGAAACAATACAAATTGTAAGACCAAACTAACAATATCTAAATGGTGACTGATGCCCAACACAAAATATAACAAAATGAATCAAAGTGTGTGATGTGGAGTAAATACCCAGTGCTGCCCGTGCTGCTTAAAATTCCACTTTGCTAATGTACAAAGTAGACTTAGCAACTTCTTGGATATAACTTGATCACACAAACCCATACAGTATGCTTATTTGTGGTGTGTTCTGAGAAAACTGGGCAAAATGCTTGTGTGTAAAGTGTCATCCCAGATTAGCCTGTGCAGTCCGCACAGGCTAATCCGGGACGACACTTTCCGCCTAAACTGGATTTTCGCTAAGAAGAGACATCATTTAAACGAAAAATTCCATAAAAGCGGAAATTGTCGTCCCTGATTAGCCTGTGCGGACTGCACAGGCTAATCTGGGATGACAATTTACGCACAAGCATTTTGCCCAGTTTTCTCAGAACACCCCACATTTTGTTTTAGGAATGCTGTACGCGACTGAGTGACGTAAATGTTGCAAGAAAAATTAACACTAGTAGGAGAGTGTAACGTAACACTAGACAGTCCTACCTGATCAGGCCTGGTGGGGTAGGTGAAGGAGACATTTTTGAACTCTATATTTCCCTCCAGGGAATGGTATGGTATCTTCTCCCCTCCCTTCAGTGGAATGCTGTACGCGTGGTTGATGTACTAAACACACCATACAGTTCTTGTTAATAGGTTTGTACACATCAATTATTAAGACTTACAGTGTGTAGGTTTTAATGGTACTCAAACTAAAATATTTGATAAGTGGACTCAATTTGAATGTTCCAAAGGAAATACAGGTGTCAAGTATTTTTTTTGCATTAATTTATTTAAATCATATTTATATAACATTCATTATAAAATATTCACATATTAGAATTAAAAGATATATAAAGTACATTTTTTAAATGTTCAGTCAGTCTTATACATAATTATGGATAAAATTTGATTATATTCACCATAAAGTTCAATGTATTTTAAGTTTCAAGTAGATATCTCTCAAAGTATTCAAGCTACTTCACTTCATTAACTCAAACCCTTGAAAAAGAGATGGACAGATGCATCAATTTAAAGCATAAAAATATGTTTCTTGAGATGTCATTGTAATGAACCCACCTCAAAGACTCGCGCCCCTGCACTCATTCCCCTCACGACCTGCCCAAACAGCATGGACATCTGGGCCAGAGACCTGGGGGTGGAGCAAACATCAGGAACAGTAGGGAGGTATAGGACACTTCATACACTAACAATATTCATTTGAGCCTCCCTCTGGGAAACAGGGCTTAACTCTTTGCATGCTGGGAATTTGTTGTCTGCTAAAATGTTGTCTGCTGAATTTCTAAAATTATCATTTTCTTCACTTTTTTTTCAAAGACCACTATCAGAATAGCAAACAGTTTGGATCCTGATGAGACGCCACGTTCTGTGGCGTCTCATCTGGATCCAAACTGTTTGCAAAGGCCTTCAAAATTTGGTTCCAGCGCTCAAAGGGTTAATACATGTGCATCCAAAGTACGCAATGACTCATCAGGGAGGACACTTTAGAAAAGACTCCCTTTAAACAAAAGAGGAAAGTGTTTTCCCTGATTGGCCTGTGCACACTGCATAGGGTAATCTGGGATGACACTTTACACAAATGCATTAAGCCCCGTTTTCCCAGAACAGAGATTCAAAATTAAAACATTATTTCATTCATATAACACATAAAGTTGGTGGTATTTGGATAAACAGGTAATAAAATAAAATTTTACATCTAGAAATGAGGGAATTTTTTTTTCAAAGTAACCTAATTTAATTCTTGTATTTCATTGTCATCATTGTATATCATATAAATACCAACTTGTGAAGTTATATTTTCACTTAAGTATAATTCAAGATACCAACCTTATTAGATCCCTTTAGGTCCCAGTATACACATGTATATGATATCAGCAGTCCATAAATTGGTAACAAGGTCATTTTGAATGGCACTTGTAAATAATGTCAGGGCCAAAAACAGCCTTTTAAAACATGCCCTGTGTCTTGAATGTCAAACCCAAATGTAACAAACAATATTAGAAATAAATCATGTGATACGTCTGTGCATTGCTTCTTTACCTTTCTACAGTCTGAGTAGCCACCAGGAATGACATCAGGTCCCCTGCCGTGATCTCCTGTCTGGACATGAATAGACCTCCCACAAACAATGTGCCCAGGACTATGCCTGAAATCAGTGTGGAGAGAGCAGACCATGGCAGAAAGCAACTACATCTAATTTCGAATGGATTTGTTTACAAGAACAATGTTTTGTTTAACTACTTAAAGTGAACGATAAAAATCTGAAAAAAAAAGATTATTAAAAAGAATATTAAATAGACAACTGGAGACAATAAATGTTAAGTAAATCAAAACACTGATATTCCAATGTGTTTGTTTCCATGTTTGGCAAATAAGTTAAGGGCAATATTTGTCAGTCAGTGTCTCATTAAGGGCAATATTACCTGTCAGTGTACCATAAAGGGCAATATTTGCGCGTCAGAGTACCATTAAGGGCAATATTTGCCAGCCACTGTACCATTAAGGGTAATATTTCCTGTCAGTGTACTATTAAGGGCAAAATTTGCCAGTCAGTGTACCATTAAGAGCAATATTTCCAGTTTGTGAACCATAAAGGGCAATATTTCAAGTAAGTGTATCATTAAGGGCAATATGTCCTGTCAGTGTACCATTAAGGGAAAAATTTCCAGTAAGTGTACCATTAAGGGCAATATTTGCAGTGTACCATAAAGGGCAATATTTGCAGTGTACCATTAAGGGCAATATTTGCAGTGTACCATAAACGGCAATATTTCCAGTCAGTGTACCATTAAGAACAATATTTATGTACCGGTAAGGGCATTATTTGCAGTATACTATCAAGGGCAATATTTGCAGTGTACCATTAAGGGCACTATTTATGTCAGTGAACCATTAAGGGCACTATTTCTGTCAGTGTACCATTAAGGGCACTATTTCTGTCAGTGTACCATTAAGGGCAATATTTTCAGTGTACCATTAAGGGCAATATTTGAAGTGTACCATTAATGGCAATATTTGCAGTGTACCATTAATGGCAATATTCCTGTCAGTGTACCATTCAGGACAATATGTGTAGTGTACCATTAATGGCAATATTCCTGTCAGTGTACCATTAAGGGCAATATTTGCCGTGTACCATAAAGGGCAATATTTGCAGTGTGCCATACAGGGCAATATTTGCAGTGTACCATAAAGTGCAATATTTGCAGTGTACCATTAAGGGCAATATTTGCACTATACCATTAAGGGCAATATTTGCAGTGTGCCATTAAGGGCAATATTTGTACTATACCATTAAGGGCAATATTTGTGTACCTTTAAGCTCAATATTTGTGTACCAGTAAGGTCAATATTTGTGTACCATTAAGGGCAATATTTGTGTTCCATTAATGGCAATATTTGTGTACCATTAAGGGCAATATTTCTGTACCATTAAGGGCTATATTTGCCAGTCCCTGGAAGATGCCGATGCCCAGACCCAGCCGGATGTTCATCACCCTCGCCTTCTCAACCTCTGAGGAAAACAGCCTGTAAACAAATAATTAACAATCTAGTATGTGCTATCAAAACACTCACATAAAAAACACAGTCTTACAAGATTCTTGTTGAATTTTCTACAGGGAATAAGAACATTATCGCTGTTAAACATTTAACAAAATCAATGCCAAAAGTATTCCTGACTCTGAGGAAGAAAATGGTATGTTATCCTTATTACATATTCAAAAACATTTGTCATTATGTGAGAATCTAAAAAAAATATGAAAATGTGAAGAACAACAATGAAACTACTAAGATGAATAATTTCATAATTGGTATGTGAAAGAGATTTGAGCCTTGTTCTGGGAAAACGGGGCTAAATGAATGTGCGCAGTGTGGTCACAGATAAGCCTGTGAAGTGTGCACAGGCTAATCAGGGACGACACTTTCTGCTTAAACTGGATTTTTCTAAGAAAATACTTCCTTTGAACAAAAAAATACCATAAAAGCTAGAGCACAGGGTAATGTGGAACAACCTTTTTACACATGCAGCATGTCCTTGTCCCCAGAGTGAACCTCGGACTTATTTCAGGTTTTCACTCTGCAAACAAACTATACAATCCAAAACTGTGGTTGTAAATAATTGCCATCCTAAACAAACATGTTTACATGAAATGTCAGTTACGTGTTGACTATGTTTCGGCTTTGCCATTTGTGTTGTGTTCTGAGAAAACTGGGCATAATGCTTGTGCGTAAATAGTCATCCCAGATTAGCCTGTGCAGTCCGCACAGGCTAATCAGGGACGACTATTTCCGCTTTTATGGAATTTTTCATTTAAATGATGTCTCTTCTTAACGAAAATCCAGTTTAGGCGGAAAGTGTCGTCCTGGATTAGCCTGTGCGGACTGCACAGGCTAATCTGGGATGACACTTTACGCACATGCATTATGCCCAGTTTTCTCAGAACGCGACACATTTCAGGGCAGTGGCACTCACTCATGTTCTTTCTCCTCCATAGCAAAGGCTCGCACAGTTCTCACATTTCCAATGGCTTCATCAGCTACAGCTGTAGACTTGGCAACCTTGAACAAAAGATCATCAAAGGTGAAAGGTGTAGAAAAACTTTCATTACATTCGTATAGTCATTGTCTTAAAGAAAACCAACAAGACAAGGCAGCAGTAACACTGCAATGACCAAAATGAAGTATGAGTGGTAGAGCATCGCTCTGGCAAAACGGGGCTTAATGCATGTACCATAATTCCCAACTTCACTGGTAATTGAACAAGAGCACCGTCGAGCGGATGCGAACGCTCGGCTGTGGGTGCTTGGATTTTTATTTTTTTTAACCTTTGACCTTGAAGGTCATCATTGATCTTGACCTTTTCACCACTCAAAATGTGCAGGTTGATGAGATTCACATGAAAAACCAAAAAAAACTAAAAAACTTTGACCTTGAAGGATGGCCTTGACCTTTCACCACTCAAAATGTGCAGCTCCATGAGATACACATGCATGCCAAATATCAAGTTGCTATCTTCAATAATGCAAAAGTTATGGCCAATGTTAAAGTTTTCGAACGACGACTACGACGACGACGCGGCAGACGAGAGGGCTATGACAATACCTAGGGTTTTCTTCGAAAACAGCCGAGCTAAAAATTAGGCATACAATCATGGAGAAAAAGCCAACAGGCCATAAAACAGCAAAGTTTATTTATTAGCCTACTTGAATGATTTAAATTAATGATATTTTTTTTTAAGCCAATTGACAACTTTTTGTAATTCTGATGCTAGCTATTCAACCACTCAGGCAACCATTCTCATGGTTTCAGTCCTACAGCCTATAAGCAATGATAGAATACAAATCATANATGGCTAAAACAGACAAAATTATAGTATGTTTATGGCTAAAACAGACAAAATTATAGTATGTTTATGGCTAAAACAGACAAAATCATAGTATGTTTATGGCTAAAACAGACAAAATTATAGTATGTTTAGGGTGAAAAGAGACCAAATGCTAGTAAGCATAGGGTGAAAAGAGACAAAATGCTAGTAGGTACAGTGCAAAAATAGAAAAAAATCATAGTATGATTAGGACGAAAACAGACACAATCATAGTATGTATAGGGCGAAAACAGACAAAATCATATCATTTATTGGGCGAAAACAGACAAAATCATAGTATGTATAGGGCGAAAACAGACAAAATCATAGCATTTATTGGGCGAAAACAGACAAAATCATAGTATGTTTAGGGCGAAAACAGACACAATCATAGTATGTATAGGACGAAAACAGACACAATCATAGTATGTATAGGACGAAAACAGACACAATCATAGTGTGTATAGGACGAAAACAGACACAATCATAGTATGTATAGGACAAAAACAGACAAAATCATAGTATGTATAGGACGAAAACAGACACAATCATAGTATGTATAGGGCAAAAACAGACACAATCATAGCATTTATTGGGCGAAAACAGACACAATCATAGCATTTATTGGGCGAAAACAGACACAATCATAGTATGTATAGGACGAAAACAGACACAATCATAGTATGTATAGGGCGAAAACAGACACAATCATAGCATTTATTGGGCGAAAACAGACACAATCATAGTTTGTTTAGGGTAAAAAAAGACAAGATCATAGAAAGTATAGGGCGAAAACAGACAAAATTATAGTATGTATCGGGCAAAACAAGACAAAATTTACATGAAAAAAGACTAACATGTTGAAAACTTAAAGTGAACAGAATTTTTTTAATTGATAGTCAATCAAGGATTGGGTTTAATTATAGGTCAATATTTGATGTGGAAAACAAAAGCACGTTTGCATAATCGAATTGATGCAAACCCAAGAATAAACACCCAAACGATAGAAAAATTTTATTTCTGTCTACTGATTAGCCTCAAAGGTTAGGGTTCATGTTCTGCAAGCAGATAACAAAACCCTCATTCAATCAACAATATCCCTATTAATGGTGGTGTAGTGGATACGGTGTCTGCCCAGCGACCGGGAGGTTACGGGTTCAATCCCCACTGCGGAAGCTTTCACTAGATCAGCCCGAAAGACACCAAGTATTTGTTCTACCCAGGAAACATACTCGAGAGCGTTTCAATAAGCCTTAGGCTCTAGATGAAATAAAGCTAAAATTAATAGGTTTAAATTAAATTAAGTATGTGTTACCATGCCAACGCGTTCCTCATCAATCCAGCAGGGTATGTCCTGGTCCTCAAGGTATCTCTTCAGTTCACGGGGATCCTCCTCCCCTAGGGCACCTGGCAGCTCCCTGTGCAACCAAACACAAATTTGCAAATTGTTTGACATAATTTGTCAGTGATTTATGTACCTAAAATAATTATAATAATTAATAAATTTATTGTGTTTGAGTTCCCTGACTTTGAGAAATATATGTAGTTGAGTCGGCTTTGGTGACCTACTTTGCTTATGAGGAGCATATCTCTTTTAATAAGTATATTTAATACATCAACTTTAAATCACATGTAAAACTTTACATCATTAGCAAGTAAGAATATATTAACTTGAAAAGTAAAGGTGTACTTCATTGAACAATCACAAACATAATAGGAAATATGAACAGGCAATGCAATAAAACTTAAATTTATGCCAATATTGACTGCATGTTTCTAGTTTAAATACGAGTAATTCTGTATAACATTTCTGTGCGTGGGAAAATATGAAATCCGAGGCAAGATTATATACCACTAACTCTACCTTGTCCCAAGGGTGACTGCTTGTTGCGAGTTAACCCATGAGTAACTGAAGAACACCTCTGGGTGGGGAATGGATTTGTCACGCAATCTGATGTCCATCTTCTTTTCTAGTGTTTTAAGGAGCTCTTCAAACTTTGACTCGTAATGCGGCAACTTTGACTTGATCATGTTGATGTACAACTGGATATTTATGAATAAACATTGTCAGATAATTTAAGCCTCATTTTGGGAAAACTGGGCTTCATGCATGTGCATTAAAGTGTGCATTAAGCTGGTTTTTTGCGTAGATGGTAATTCCTTAAAAAAAAACAAAAAAAAAACGGTGTCATCCCTGATTAGCCTCAGCAGACTACACATGCTTATCTGGGAGGACACTTTCCGCACATGCATTAAGCCCAGTTTTCCCAGAATGAGGCTTATTTATTTACACTCATGCAGTTGATGCACTGAAATTCATGGTCGACCATTAAATCTCTTAATTGGTGGTATCTTCTCTACTTGTGAAAGGCTGTGCACAAGAAGTTCATATTGATAAACTAGTATCAATACATTTTCAAACAGGATCATTCTGATATTTATTCTATATGTACATTGCCATTGATTATTTCCTTGAGAGTAAAACAAGTTTGATATTGTTTGATTGGTAACAGCAACATTTATTAACCCATTTATGACCAGCTTCTTGAAAAAAGGCCGTGGCAAACAGCGTAGACCCAGATGAGACACCGCATGATGCAGCGTCCCATCAGGGTCTGCACTGTTTGCTTAAAGGAATTATTGTAAGAAATATTCTAAATATAGAAATAAATATACTAGACACCCCTAATTTTGAAAATAAATTGATCCAATTTAGAAGGATTTAGAAGTCCACTAGGCATAAATGGGTTCAATGTACTGAATACTTTGTGAAGTTGCTGTCAGATACAAATTAATTAATTTTAAAATTGTTAACAGATATAACACGCTACAACAGTATGTCAACAGATGAATGTGCCAAAATATTAAAAAAATATTCAAAATAAGTCAAATTCTAAAATCGCTTTCATTTTCCGTTTTCAATAGCTTTCTAAGATGGGAGTGATTATGTGTGGTTAGCAAAATGGTAAATATGCTTTCTCGTTTTTAGAGGCTATGTCTAAAATAATGTGACTCAGATTGTTTGTGAATACAGGACAGGTATAGGGATATGAAAAAATTGAACCAATTGTTAAAACATGTCCCACTGTCTCAGCAAAGGTCAAGCATGCAGAAGGATAGACCAACAACAACATAAACAAANACTGTCAGCACTCCCTACATAAAGCAACACTTGGAGAGATGACTGACACAGTCAGCACTCCCTACATAAAGCAACACTTGGAGAGATGAATGACACAGTCAGCACTCCCTACACAAAGCAACGCTTGGAGAGATGAATGACACTGTCAGCACTCCCTATGTATATATGAACATTGTGTCAGGGAATGAATACCTTGGGACCTATATCTTCTTGAGAATGGTACAATGTCTAAGAGAGCATATTTGTTCATTTAAAACACAGAGGAACGTTTGAACAATTTAACCATCAGAACTTAAAACCATTAAGTAATTTGATATCTCATCATTTAATGTATTCAATATAAATGATCACCTTTTAACCTGGCTTAAATCTGGTTTATAATGAAACCATTAAGTTATTTGATATTTCATCATTTTATGTATTCAATATAAATGATCACCTTTTAACCTGGCTTAAATCTGGTTTATAATGAATATGTTACACAATTGGCTTAACAGGTCTGGGTCCAAATTAGTGGGAGCTAACATTGTTGATCTACACACTGTTTTTTTTATTTCTATGTTCATGACATTGAACTACCAACTGAAACATTAATATATATTTTTTACCTAGCATAACTTGTTGCATCCATAATGAGGATTGGAATGATGTATAACTCTTTCAGTGCTGGAACCGAATTACGAAGGCCTTTTCAAACAGTTTGGATCCAGATGAGACGCCACAAAACGTGGCGTCTCATCAGGATCCAAACTGTTTGCTATTCTGATAGTATTCTTTGAAAAAAAATCTAAGGAAATGCTAATTTTAGAAATTAAGCAGACGACAATTTAGCAGACGACAAATTTCCCAGCATGCAAAGGGATAAACATGCTACGTTTCATACACTATTCTGATGCAACTTGATAAGAAAATGAATTTGGATTATAATATCCAAAGACAATAAAAACATAATAAGCATCGCTGACATGTGTTTGCATACCTGAAGAATATATATGCCTATCAATTTGACAGCGGGTGGTCTGATTTCTTCCAGAAAATTGCCAGAATTGTCCCGTGCATAGCTGGATACCACATTTACTACTTCACCAATCATCAACGGCAATTTGATAGCAAGAACTGCAGCTGCTAGGGCACACTGCAAGGCAAAATAGATGTAGACTTATCAGTAATTCATGCTATTATGATTAACCCTTTGAGCGCTGGAACCGGATTTTGGCCTTTGCAAACAGTTTGGATCCAGATGAGACGCCACAGAACGTGGCGTCTCATCAGGATCCAAACTGTTTGCTATTCTGATAGTATTTTTTGAAAAAAAATCAAAGAAAATGCTAATTTTAGAAATTTAGCAGACAACATTTTAGCAGACGATAAATTTCCCAGCATGCAAAGGGTTAAAATATGATGGATGAGTAATAACTTAGTAAAGTAATTGCTTGGAGTAGCGGGGAAATCATCCCTGTCTGTAACCTTATGAAACAATTGAACTGACTTGTTTTTATTTACTTATTTAATGCATATATATATATTTTTTTAATCTTAACACATTTTATATCAATGAAAGAGTATTCCACCGAAAATACAGTTATGCCTTATGGTGTCATTAAAAACTTGAAAGACTAAACCAAGTACACAATAAATACAGGAAAATATTCAAACATGTAACTAATACTTATAGAGGTCACAAGGTCATGTTTGGCTTTACCTGTGTTTGGATTGATTGAAATGAAAATGCCTTTTCTGAGCGAAAAGTATCAAATCAGGGAAACATATAAGCATGAGCACACAAGCCATTGACACCAAACATTTATGATGAGCCCCTAGATTTTTTTATAAATCTTCTATGTCCTCTATACACTAAGTACTGAAAGAGCAAATATGGGCATTTCTGGTCAAAATGTTAGTTCATGTCCCTGCAAATGGTAAAAACTGAAATTCATGTGCCTCCAAACTACCAGAACTGCCAGAGCGAGGGACAGGACATCCTCCCAGAGTAGCTGTGCAAACTGCGTCCAGTCAAAGTCTACATCCGTCTTGGGCACTTCTGTAGGTTGCTGACCGTCAAGTCTTGTTCGATGTTTTCCAGCGTTACAATGTAATTTTTTATAATTCAATACGGCAAAGCCAGCACTAAGTCCAGTGAATGCTGTTAACTTAGCAAAGGTAGATGGAGAATCACTCTTTGACAATTTGATATTTTTAAATGATCTTGTTACACATGAGTTTTGTAAGCTTTGTTTCAGGAATGTAACAATTGTTGACCATGATACTGATGATGGAAATTCTTTGGTGGATAGTCCCCAACTGAAAAACAAAACACATCAGTTGCATTCTAAACATATCTATATCTTCTTCAAGTCATAAATAAAACCTTAACATAACTGCCATTGTCAAGATATGCCCATCAAAGAAGCTATGTGTGGTGTGTCATTAAATGATAACTTACAAACATTTCATAAACTAATTAAGTCTATTTGTGGAATTTGTGCATCTAACTCATCTTCATTACTTCACTTTGTGATGCAATTTGAGGTATTAAAAGTATTCCATTTATACATATCTTAAAGAAAGACAAAAAATAAGAAAGATTGAGATACCACAGAAACAAGCAATACTGTAAGTGAGGCATATGGCAGCAAAATAACAATACATAAGGTATCTTTGTAAGAAATGAAAGTAAAATATCTAAATTCATTGTCAAGTTATCCTCTTTTTTCATGAAGTAGCCTCGAAGCATCCAAACCCATGCCGTGTAAGGTTTTGTTGTAGGGTATAGATATGTAAAATTTCATCAAATTATCATATTTGGCAAGGGGAACGGGTCCGACTATCGGACCCGTGGGATAGGCAGGAAAAGCCCTGGACCCTTACCTTTGACCTAAGGACCTGATTGTCATTAAGCTCCAAGATTTAAGTGATCTTGAAGGCTTTGACAATGCAGCGAAAAGAAAATCAATGTGCAAAAAAAGGGATACATCAGAATCGCAAAGTTCGACTTGAAAAACCAGGCGACAGAGAGTCTAAAGTTAAAACATTAAGCGATCGTCTGTGATTAGTGGGAAATGATGTGTACGAAAAAGAAGAAAACTGAGTTTAAATAGGTGATTTAGATCTAGTTAAGTGTGAAACATCAAATGAATTGACTTTACTTTGGCGATTTAAGGGGGGGGGGCGTAAGCCGCGTCCGCCCCCCCCCACCCCTTGGATCCGCCTATGGTCTCACATACTTCTGCCAATTCAGTAATTTGAATGCTGAAAATGCTCATCAATGCATATCTAGACAAAGTGATGTGTTTAGTTCTTCACTAGATATTTAAAGTTAAACTACAGCTTGGTCTATGAGCCTGGTCGTGGTTGCTTAAAAATAATGATGCCAATGCTGAATCAATTTATGCTATTAACAGATATGTAAATTATTGATCTCTATGACATATGACCGGTGACCTTGACCTGTGAGTCAAACAGCCCATTACGGCATTAGGCACTGACTTAGACTCTTAGTGCCACTGCCAGGTTAACAGAAAATAATTATATCGTCTTATTACCTGTTATCGAACAGCACCTATTATTGGACGTTTTGTTTTGGTTCTGTATGCGCATGCGCAAAAGTGCGCATGACGTCACATCCATTAACAAATAGTAGTACATGAAGTCCATGACCTACTTGCCTACTTAGCTTGAAACAAATGCGCCGAAAACTGGTTAAAGGAATGCATTTATTGTTATTTACATGATTTTATGTGTTTTTAGCTATGACTTTTTGAATGCATTTATCAAAACGTGCATTTACACACTAAAAATAATATTTCCGTTTGCAATTTTGATTGCAGCAGACGCAGATTTTTTCGCTGAGTCTGGGTCACGTGATAGTCATGTTTGTTTAT